>JASSKH010000008.1:1664673-1845146 GCA_031763025.1 Macrocystis pyrifera | reverse complement strand
CGGAGCATCGGCATGGACTTTGTCGTTTCGAGTGTTGGCAGTATACGCAATATTGGCGGCCAGAGAAAACATGTCACCCCAAGGTTTAACACCCACACCCAACGACGAATGCGCATTCAGGCACAAACGCGGCAAACGCCGAACATTCCAGTGAACAAGTAACAGGGAATTATTTAACATGAAACAATTTTCACACAAGCAACGCAAAGACGGCCTGGAATGGACATCAAGAGGTAGGTCTCAAGGAAGGCTGATAAAAATATCGACCCGAAACTGTCCGTTCTCCGAGGTGTTCTTCCCCATCAGATATTTGGAAATCTGTGTCTTGTGGCACTTTTTTTTGTTTTTTATCATATCGTAGCCTAACTCGTAGGAGATTTGACCTTCAGCGATCCTTTGCACAAGCCGTGGTCATAGGTGTCGTCACTTCTACGATGTGTTACATGCCTTCTTTGTTTTGTCGCGCATACGGTTCATAACTCCACTGTTCGTCGGTTTTCATCGAATGTAGCTAACTCACGCTCCCGCGCTTTGTACAAATCATGTTTATATGCAAGAATACGTCCTTACGAGCATGCACTCGGTGGGACTCGAATCTATGAAATTAGTACTGGTAGGCACGCGTGGACCGAGCTGACGGCCATGACGAAGAGTAATCCTGACTGTATTATGGTACTAGCAGATTTCATTCCGATACGGTACGCTACCCAATTGAAACGCACAAAGAAGAAATTTCATTTAACAGCGGGAACTTCGGCTTGCACGGATAATTGATTGCAACCAATTAATGGGTTTTTCAAGCGCCGCTTTACACAGCGATGTTTCCGTTCCTGTCCCGGAAAAGCAAAACGCTGTTTGCTTACACGGGGGTAGCATCGGCCATGGAGACATGATCAGAAATCACAGGAACTGTCCGAGGCGTTCATAAATGGAGTTCTCCACCGTTCGGGCTTTCCGAAGGGCTCAGCAAAAAGGCAGTGATCTAAAAGTGTCACACTGGGTGACACCAGACGCACCTTGCCCCCGGCAGCAACAGTCCTGACGATGGAAATACTGTCCATTCCATCAGACTTGTCCCGGACTCCGATAGCTGCGGAAGCACCGAAACGCTCCATACTACACCGTTTTCACTTCCACCTAAAGCCAAAACTCCACCTTTCTTCTCCGTCTCCATTGCTACTGCTGGCATTATGGCCGTTGTTACTGCTGTTGCTGTCGTAGCTGGTGATGCTGCTGGAGCTGCCGCCGTAGCTGCTGTTGGCTTCGCTCGAAATGGTCACCGCATCTTTCTCATTAAACGCACTTGAGGATACCGACGACTCGGTATCGTTGTCGGTGGTGGCGGTGGTGGTAGAGGTAGCACTCGCGGGAGATGAGCCGTGCGACAAGATCAGGTCTCCCTCGAGCATTTCAGGAAAGAAGGTAATTCCCGGCGCAAGCTTGGTGACGAGGTTCAACGTGGCCGCATCTCCGGCCACACACCTCTGTTTCAACCAATAAGATTATCAATAGCGCACAAACAATCGAAGGAATGAAACAAAAGTCGGGGGGCCACGAAACGTACGGTACTACTGTACGGTATATACACTCGCGTGTGTGGGTCGGAATATGGCGCGGACATGCGGTGCCCGCTAACTTCGCAGAAGTAGTTGCCGAAACGATGCAGCATGAGCGACCGCATAAGAGCCGAGGCGGGGGAAAACGAAGCGCCGTGCCAGGCCCCTGTTCTTCATTTACCGACAGTATCGCACGAGAAGCACGAAATAACGTAGGAAATCTTCTGCGCATGCCAGCAGCGTATAAGGGCATAATGGAACGCACGCGCAAGGCACGACTCCACCGTCGTTCTTCCAGGCCAATTGAAGGCCATACGTGCGAGACTTAAGACTAAACGCGTACTTCAGGACAAAAATCAAACCATTGTTGCCCAGGCTGGCAGACTCTTGTTACGCCGTGCAAATAACGCGAACCTCCTCAGCGGAGACTACAGTAAAAGAGTAGACACAAGAGTAAAAAACAGGGGAATATAGTATGGAAACCTGTCGTATGTTGTTGATGAAGCCATCACAAAATACTAAAAAGTGCGTAAGCGCCGCTTTAAATCCGCCTATAGTTCCAAACATTTTACTTCGGGCTACGAACAAGGTACATCAAGGAGTGTAGGTCACGCCGCTCAAAAGGACGCTACTACGAGAGGGGAATCATTCAGTTGATTTTGTGCACAAGACGCAAACGGCCAAAATGCCTATATATACATCGAAGTAAGTCCGATACAGCAGTCCATGTATCTAAAGTGAGTGCCCTCAAAACGGTTAAATGGCATCCAAAGATGCTAGTTAGCTCTCCCGGTGAGGAGCCCCTTACGGAGGAAAAACGTTCATGAGGCTGAAAAAAGCACCAAATACCAACTTGGAACGGCCCAAATGTACCCGTCCACATACGTTCGACCAAAGCGGTCGAAGCTTAGATGTGAGTTGCGAGTGTGAAACCGTCGACATCATGTACATGATGATTGCTTCGTGCGGGAAGGTATACCAACCAAGGAGGGAAAACGTCGGACTCGACGCAAGATGACGAACTTGGCGAACAACACCGTGCGAACCGATCGTAGTACAAACTCTTTCTCTAGGTACACACGCAAAACCCAAGTAAATTGTTAGCTGTCGCGAGTTGGTTTCGTGCGGACGGTGAATCTCCAACGCCATCTTCATCTCGAATCGTTCCCGGTTTCTAAAGTACTGTCAAACGTTTGACGTTCAAACCGGTTGCAGACGTGATGATATGTCCATACAATTCACCAGGATTGACCGTAGTATACCTGGTAGGCTCGTGTTCCGGTCGATGGCTTTCAATCGCACAAGCGGATCCACGCATACTCTGCGAAGTCCTCTTATAATCCCACAAAACCCAATAGTCCCACTATGAGGAAACATGCATTATACGTGTGCTAACGTTAAGGGTCTGCTGCCACTGCCGCAACCACTTCGGGCAGACAGGCTCTAAAACAATGTCGATACGACGTTTGCAGAAACGTGGTACGGGAGCATCGCAGTTCCCGCCAGTGGGGGTTTTCGTACCTGTTTCAACGTTGATCGTTGCACGTAGCACGTGCAGTAAACGCCCAGGTCGGCATCCAGACAGGCAGATCCGTTGCTGCATGGGGAAGCCGCTGTTGATGAAAATGAGGATGGCGCGTGTCGTCCTGGCTTGCTGGCCCAGCGCCATTCGTACTATCTTGGCACGTTATGTTGGCGTTGGTCAAATGACCGGCTGTCGGTAATCGTCCGGCTGACGAGCCTTCCTCAGCGAGTGCAACGTCTGTCGTGTGTAGGGAATGATTCGGTGTCACTCGGGAGGCGAGGAACGATATATATATGTACTAGGGAAGTTGGGCGCAAGGTATGAAGAGCTCACAAGCAGGGAAAAGCAACGAGCAATGATGAAAACTCTCTTAACAGGTACAACGCATGCATGCATAAAGTACGAACTAGTCCGTGCAAACACCACTTCGCTTATGATATCGCACACCGATGCATGCATTTCCCGATACAGGCTTCAGTAGCAGGCAAGATCATCACATTAACTAGAACTCTTGCTTCACTCACAGTTATTGTCCCCGAGCACCGTGTTCCTGATGACTACTGTCGATTTCGGCTTCGCGTAGACAAGCTGTGCAGCGGTGCTACCGCTAAAATCGCAGTCGTCCAAGAAGAGCTCTCCTTCACTGAATACAACTGCCTGGAACACACAAAAAGTTGTCGAGGGCGTGGAATCCGTAGGGCGTGGGCCGAGACCTCACATATGTCTTCTATAGACTTCACCCAGGGATCAAAACGTCGGAACACCTTCCACTCTTGTTTTGTGTTCAGAGACGATAATGTGGATGCTATTTCACTTTTCGAGATGATCCTCACTTGACCTCTCCACATCATCCAGAAAATAACCGTTTCGGACAAAGTGTTCGCTTCACCCAATGAGCAACCCCCCTCTCTACAATAGATGTGCCTTAGCATATTGTACAAAACACATCAGCACTGGGTAGAGTGCTACAGGTTCCCTTTTTCATTAGCCCCATAAGGCAGAAACGCATTGGCCGCAAGTGGCCACAACCCTATAGGTAGCGCGCATCGCAATAATGTTCAGAGACCGTAGCGGTGTGTGTTGGTTCCAATGACATTTGCACTTGGTCACGGAGACTTTCAATTGGTGTTGCATGGCGTCACACCGCCGTTCACGTTAATCAATCAATAGATCCAGCTTGAATGCCTCTTCGTATGGTAGTCCTGTCATGGGACTAGCGTCTGCCAACAATCACAAGGACTGATGGTAATACACAGCACCAACATACGTGAGAACTTTGTGTGACTCTTCCTGCGTCCTAGCGACGACAGTGCGTGCCCATTTTCTACGAGAAAATCGCTTTTTCAATACAGTGAGCGTCTGCTGCTGAACGCCAGGTAGTACTTGATAGAAAACAACTAATATGTAGCGGCCTTGGCAGTTTGTACGCCCGTGGCCACCGACCTCTCCCTGGAAGCCTTCGAAGGAGGTATCCTCAGCCACATAGGTCGAATATTCGTCCACTTGCACGGCGGAAAGATCGGACAGTTCTCTCGTGTCCTTGAAGTTCACCTGCGCCCAATCCCCGCACAACACCAGCGGAACGTCAACATTCGTCATCCAAACAGCGTGTTTCTTGCCTCGACGGTTGCCCATAGATTTAAATTAAAGTGTACATATCGAGAACGCCTGACTTTGTGGGTTGGCGCAGCTGTCATCATTGCTTCCAGAGCATGGTACATCGTACTTCGCGCGACACGAGGACGTTTTTTTCATGGTTATACTTGAGAACCCATGGTACCAACGTCACGAAACGATGCAGAACCCTGCCGACATTTGTGTCCGTTACGCACCGGTTGTGGGAATCGATTATCACGACTAGCTCACTCGGCTTGCCGATCGGTGAAACTTGTCTTCAGCCCAACGACCAATGATAGGGGTTTGAATATGTGCTGCTTACGGCACCTCTAAAAGAGACCGAGGTATCGATTCTGCAAGAGACACACTTACGTGTACAGCTTACACCGGAGCGCATACGACACTGCCTGGTGCGGACACAAGCTACTACTTTATTCCCACCCATCAACGGTAGTCGAGGAACCAAATAGATCGAGGCCGAGACAATATTTACATGGGCGTAAATAATATATCTAAATAGTTTGCGCGACATCAGCCGCCGATGGAAGGTCAAAGACATTCATCTCCAATATGTTGAAAGGGTTATTCCATCGCTAACCGGCATCCGACGTCCGTATCCCGCACATTCTATAGCCTTCACAGAAATAGTTGACCAGCACTACGGTACGGTGGGGGGCGGGTGTTCATAATATATCATGCATCACCGTAGTCGGAGAGGGGTGGTTACAAGATACGTTTGTTTTTCAGACCCTCAGAGCCACTCGGCCGAATGACTACGTAAACAAAAGCGTTGCACTCATTCCTTATCGTTACGCCGTATGCTCAACGCCGTGAAGGGTTCTGTTGCGCTGCTCCACTGAAACGTCTTTCGAGTGTAATGTCGAGTAAGGTACCAACCGTTCGAGTGGGCTGCACGCAGGAGTGAACAAGGGGTTAGTGGTGTCGTTCAACGGATCCAGATTGCTATTAGACCACCCGTTCGGTGTCACCATGAAGAACTATTTGGGGTTGGAAAGGGCGATCCCTACCGTAGCTCTGTTTCATACGTAGCCTGTGCGGCTGGGTCGGATGGTTCCGAAATTGGTCGGCCTATTCCGAGGATGTGTGTTCAAAGAACCTACACAAAATCTTAACACACTCTCGGAGACGCGCTGACGACCTAACCCTGTGGCATACATGAAAAAGTGCGTACACTGTGGCATACGGTGTACTATGTACGTCGTATCATGAAATAACAAAAGCAATCGGGAAACACGCATTGCAAAACAGTATCATACTGTGTCCCTCGTTCGCGAAATTTACATGTTTCAGCCGCCGCGTTTCTTGAGGCACGGCCACAGGTCGCCCCACAAGAGTGGGGGAAGCTAGCCCAATACTGCACTACACAACGCGTTCCATCATGCAGTCTGTTCTGTGTGAAACAAAAGACGGCTGAACACGGTAAAATCATCGTCCTGCTTTGATTACGCCCTTTGGTAGTCTTCATCCGTAAACCAGGAAGGAGGTAGTCATACCAATCAAGGCCAGGTTTAATCAAACATGTCTGTGGTGAATATATTTTATGACTTGACCTCCAACTAAATTTTGTGCGCACCTGGTACGTTTGCAGATGGCTGTCGACCACGAAGACAACGCTACCACGAGCGACAACGTTGTCGACCAGTGACACCCCCCTGAGTATCACGGTTGTGTCTTCCCGAGCGTAACTAGATTGCAATTGAACAAACCGAAATATTTCGTCAAGGCGCGCAAACGCCTTTTGTCAGATCATGGGAACAGAGCAGATTTTTCAATAGACTAGTACAGTAGTAGCGGTACCCACGTCTGAGCCCTCTCCCGTTCGCACCGAATAAAAATGCGGGATGTCGATTCTGACCTGGGCTAGCACAGCATTTTTGCAGCATAGTTAAGCCCAAGAAAAGAAACATTGGCAGGCAGCCAACACACTAGTATATGTCGAGAAAATCTCGATAAATCAGTAACGCTCGAGTTCTTCGCATACACGGAAAATCGTTCACGCCTTCTCTACACGGCACCTGCGCTGTTCGCTCAAGAGGATAGGAGCTTAACTCAGAACAGCGTCCACAACCGCCTCCCTTCTAGTACAGCAGCGTGGATTGGGCAGCGTTGTGTGGCCTAGATATGACCACCGTATTGTTCGCCAGCTCTATCTATCCGGGAACATGTTCCTACCGCTACTGATGGCGAAAGCGGAAACATGTTTTGTGAGGCTGTTGTCGTTGCTGAAAATTTGGTTGTGTGGTCGTTATTCGATCGACTACGACAATAGATGAATGGAAAGTACGAGGCACGGGCAGTCAAATAGGTCGCAAGACATATAGTTTGGGTCCCCTACGACCGTGGTAGCCTTGGTATCATTCCCCTGATTATGTAGCGGGAGGGAATGAGTCAACCGCTAAGCTGTCGTGACCACCAACAGGCGGGTGTGTTAGCGGACTGATGCGACGTGACTACGGTGGCATATCCTTTTTTCGACAGAATAATGTACCCAGGACCAACGCTTTGTGTGAATTTAAGCTGGGAAAAGGGCGGAGGATTGTGGCGTTCAGTAACAGAGCTTATACGGTCCAATATACGGTCTACATCCTGCGTCAATCCGTCCACGTCAAATTCATGTTCTAAGATACAGATTCCATCATTTTGGCGCCTCGTATAACTGAAAGAAGGGCGTCAACAAAGAAAGCTTCTCCGACGCTCAGGTATCGCGTTCATGAGTTCGAAAAACATTCATCACGTTCATTAAACGATCGTAGCGTCGGATGAAATAGCTTGTATACTATATTAACGTATGTTTGTGGTGTTAGGTGAATATATGCGGGAGTGACGCAGCACATTTTTGACGTGCTTCCTTCCGTATGACGCACGTCTTTGCTGAAGCACATGACACTCGCTACGTTGAACCACAGGAAAACATCGGCAGGTTTTCAGCAACTCTCACATGGCAGGTCCAGCCAACGCAGAGTTGTCGGTGAGGTCGCAAGCCCAATCCAGCACCGCGCCTTCTGAAGCGTAGATGGCACCGCCGTCCACGCCCTTGTTCAGCAGTATCGACGCCCCCTCGCATGCGGCCGTCCCATCCCCTTCTTTGTTCAAGAATCCTCCGAAATCGGCATCGTTAGAGCTGAAGGTGCCCCCGGTTATCTAGCCAAGAACACACCAAGGTTTGTAGTTAAATATTTGCTCGAGGACGGGAGGAAGGGTCCTATCCACACACATCGTGCAGACGGGGTGAGGAGCTAGAAGACTGACACCCTCCCAGGCCAGGATACGTCTAACGTCTGCCATTTTCGAAAGAGACGGCGTGACGAACGAAACGTAAACTGTTACCCTGTGCAGACGGGCTTCGGGCGGAACCCACAACAACACCACCTGTCCAGGCTACTTACGAACATCAACAACACAACGAGAATACAATTGTAACGAAAGTTCAACTTCAGCGTAAAAATGAGGTCAGACAGTACCTTAGGGCGGCGAAGTTCCGAAATCCAGATTCCTATTCCGAAAGTAGTTTGTAAACGGAGGCAAATAGCAGACACGTGTTAGTCAAAGACTAAATATACACGAATGAAACACAACTCGAAAGCTGCAATGACTGAAAGGTTGATACATGCGTTCTCGCACCTTCAGGTTCCCACCCTCGCTAACCGAGAACGCGCCGCCGCTGTTGCTCGCTTCATTTTCGTAGAACTCGCCACTCCCAACCGACAGGTTGGAGCCGCGACCGACGTACACAACGCCCCCTTCAAAACCGTCGTTGCTTTCAAACACTCCGCCAGACAAGATGGTGGTGCTGTAGTCGCCGGAAATTATCACACCGCCCTTGACCGAGGCCTTGTTACCGGAGAACTCTCCGCCCAAAATCTCTACTCTCCCCTTCGTCCACATCGCGCCCCCATCCTGTTAGTTTATTTGACCCAACGGCAGAAGAACCACGAGGTTTCCGGGCGGATATTATCTAGAAGTTTTGCATCGCTCCGTGAGGAACGTAACGGGCAACGCACAAGGCTGACTTCAACCGTGATGCGCGCGTACACATTCGAAGTGGCAGGAGGAGTGGGAAGCAGACGGGCTTACGTAAACTAGGAACTCCATACAACGCCGCCACAAATTGTTCCATCGTGCGCAACGATAACGGTAGCAACTAACGTTCACGAAAGGCTCGCCTGGGATACTTCTATATATCTCCCCACAACGAAAAAATCATACTTTGCAGTTTCGCCGATGTTTTGACCCGAGGACAAATATTATGACGAACCGCAAATGAAAGCCCAAATTCGTTCCAACGAGATTGGGGTGTCACTCGTTTGGGAAGTCCCACCCGTCAAAAGTACCTCCTCCGAAGACTGGTGCCTTTTTTGTCGTAGCACGTGTTCAACGACAAAATCGTGTACCGGCATCCCTCTAGCTATGCGGGCGCAACAAGTAGTTCCAGCAGCGAGCAAAGAAAAGCATCCACGCCGCCACGATTGGGTTCATGATGCACGAAACAGTGTTAAATACGTTCGAGAACATTCTACCATCGGCCCGAAGTGACAGCGTATGTGGCAGCGACCAGTCATAGGATGGAAAAATGATCTCAACCTCCGTATATTGTCGCACTTCCCTGCTCTCATCCGTCGTCGAGACGGACACTTCGGTAAGACTGTCTACATATAACTACGTTTAAAGCGCCGACAATGTGTATTCGGACACGATTGGATTTCTCATGCAGAGGAAGATACGTCCCGAAGTCTGAGCAAAACATAATATTTGTGAAAAAGCACAACCCGTTCTTCGTTGTATAGATACACGTCGGCACCAATGAAACTTGAGCCGACAATAAGCACCACACAGTAGGCCCGTATGGGCAGAGAGGCTGTATCGTGGCAGAAGCAAACATCCGCCAACACAGAACACCCACATGTTTAGACGACACAGAACCAGGACCACTCACCCGGTTGGCTTCATTGTTCCTAAACACGCCCCCCTCGACGGTGATGTTAGTGTTAGTCGTTCCTCCGAAGACGCCCCCATCCACTTTGCAGCTATTCCCTTCGAACACATTTCGATCACCTTCGACGAAAATGGCCGAAAACTCCCCAAGATTCACAACCCCTGCGTTGCCCAAATCAGCTTTGTTAGACTCGAACGTGGAGTTCCTCAAGATGACAGTGGGACCCGGATTCTCTTCCCAGTTCGTTCCGGACGAAAGTGTTTATAACGCCGCCCTATTGCGGTCGCCGTATCAAATGTTCGAACACAAAATAAGCACGACGAGGAGGACGGGAGTTGGTTAGGCTGCTTTCGGGAGTGTGTGCTGTCCCTCACCAGGGGTTAACCGTGTGTTATGCGCGGGCTTCATGATTTTAGGGCCTTCCGACCATGCCGCCACGTACGTGCGTGCGGCTTGTCGTCAAGTGCGGTTGAAGGTCACACGCAATGAACCGGAAGTGCGATAGAGGTAATAAATAATATCTTCGGCGAGATGGCAGATCGGACACTCGCTCAACACGCAACCTACGTGCTGTCTCTGGTTTCCCGAAGCGGCTTTACTCATCATTCGCGGGGCTTTAGGCTTTCATCACTCCTTTTGACACAGATGCTACCGAGGGGGAACATATGCATGTTTTTCAAGGCTGCTCACCTGAGAAGTGTATATATATCACATCGAACCATTGACTTCATGACACACAAAACGTACGTTTACCCGGGTGAGGAATCCCGCCGCCTAGGAAAATCATTATACCAAGTACTGTACCACGGTAAAACACCAGTGAGATTTTCAACGATATTCAGTGCGCGGTACAGCAGGTGCTTCAGTGAAACGCCTCCACAAGAGTCAGAAATGAAGTTGGCCACACGTTGCTGCCCCTGTACCAGCATGCACCTGATGTTTGGTAGCGATTGCCAGCTCAGCCGGTGTTCACGAACTCTAACGTCGATTCCATTACGTGGTGTGGCGAATGACATCATTCACACCTGCGGACAGATCATATGTCTCCAGGTCATTGTAGAGATCTTGCAGCAGTTACCAAATCATCATGTGTATAATCTGACGCGTATCGACGCGTGGGGCGCTTACACTCTGCATCGTCTGACAAACGACCACTGGCTCAGATATATGCTACAGTATATGGACCCTGAATAAACTAGACACGCCGGCAGACTAGGACCATCATGATATCGATAGTGAACGGTTCGGCTAGGGCTTACGTTTCTATAGCTACTGCATGTAGGCCGTGGTAGGCTTCCGTCGGAGTTTCGGTATTTCTGCAAAATCGGGCGACACCTGTCCTGTTTGATGTCAGAAGTCAAGCGACTTTCACTAAACGCGCTCCGGCTTCACATGGTCCACGAAGCTAGGTGTCAAGATAGCACCCGGTGCATTCGACGTTTGTTGTGGTGGACACAAACACCGAAGGTGTTCCTTTGTTTATTTCATATTCAGGGTTAATATGTACTTCGCACTTACACCTAATTCCACAAATGTATACTCTCCATCAAATGATGGATTCCAAAAATCGGCAATCACAAAACCCATAGTAAAACCGCTAGTGGAATCGCAATAAGTTCGGTAGTTCCTGTAAGTGTTATACGGAAGAGCCGCGTCTGTCAGACACAAACGCGCCACGCGTTGCTGTATCACCATACCACACCATCCCCACCAGGTGTACTGCGACATATGACCGCTGTACTGTAGTTCATTAGGGGTCCGCTGCACTGGGGAACCGAACGTAAGGTTTCTTCGCACGGGACCGGTGCACTAGTGGACCGAACTCAATGTTTGGGCGAACGGGGCCGGTACCTACCGGGCCGCATCGATCCCCGTTAGGCCTTTAAAACAAGCAACAAATTGTGAAATGCTTGTATCTGGAGAGTGTTTCTGGCAAATTGATTGGTACGAAGTCGGTGAAAACCAGGTGACCACGGCCGGGTTCGATTTCGTAAATAATTTAAACGTACCACCCTTTCGGAGATTTGCCCTTTTTTCAAGTTCTTCTTGTAATCGGTACGAAATCGTCCGACCGCGTTATCAAATTTCATGCAGTTTATTTGTCTCCCTAGTAGTTCCCTGTATGAAATCAAACTCGGTCGCCATCTGGTTTCCGCCGAGTTCGGTTCGATCACCTTGCCACTAGGACTCTCCCGATACAAGCACGTCAGTATTTCCTGCTCGTTTTGAAGACATAACAAGGATCGATTCGGTCCCGGTAGGTACCGGCCCCGTACGCGCAAACCTTACGTGCGACCTCTTAGTGCATCGGTCCTCAAATGTATTACAGTACCTTCTCGTACTTGTTAAGTTTGTTGCTCCAGGCGCTCTATCCCCAACACAGCATTATAGGTACTAAAAACATCACATGCTTCACTCATCGCCTAGGTGTGTACAAATATGATCTGTACAGCAAATATGGGTTTCCTACATAAAAGCGTTAGTTTATTGGGTGCCAGATTTTGTCCTCGGTTGAGGAGCCACAACAGTCACAATAGTTTAACATAAACTATGCTACCACCCCTATCCTAACGCACCTCCGGGAAGGCCAGCGGAGTTCTCTCGGTGAAACAGAAATCGATCGATGGATCTCACGGCGAGGAGGAACAACGAGTCAGTCGCCAACGTTTGCGACAACTACTGCAAGATCCTAAACTATCGCTTACAAACATATTTTCAGCAAAATAATTCACACTTTTGCGGCGCGTACCAGGCCAAGCAGCAACCCTCCGCCTACATTCAGATCGTTATAATTGCTGAATGTGTTCATGCCTGCATGCATGCATGCTGATATTTGTGCTAACCTATGCTCCTGCATTGCATGTGCTTTATAGGGCGCAATACGAAGACGCCAGAACCAAAGGGTTGTGACGGGCGTAGGACGTGGCTTGAGCTCCAAAGAGCGGGACGTCCCTCGTGTCCAACACGCCGCTTTTGTCTTGTTTGCCCCAAACTTTAAATCGCATCCGGGTGGACCCATATAGCAGACGGGGGGTGCAGATGATCATCTAGGGTAACTTGTGTACGACAAAACTCAACACAACCTAGATTATTCCAGGTACGAGCAGTGTCAATCAACGACCCGGAAATAAAATCAATGACACGGAACAGGGCCCATGACGTAAGCTTGCCGGGTATGCAGTGGGTTGAATATGTTTCCCCCGCATGCAGTGCTCACTAATGGGAGGAGGCTTTGGGAGAGGGGCTACCCAATATCCTGTGACTCGATGTGTAATTCATCACGTTCTTCAAATATTGCAACTTTGAGGGTGCCGGTTTTGAGGGAATGAAGTTCCGCACTTAAGGAGCGTCTATGGCTCACTTAAGTATTGACGTTTCGTATGTATATAAGTAATGTGTAATATATTCCAAGTGGTCTACATATAGGATTCTAAATATTATCAAAGATCTGGTACAACTTCGGCTGTGTTCCGACTGTATGTTAGGTGGACTCTGCGTTGTACAGCGCTTTGCGGTAGGGAGAACTACTGGCCCAACATGTGCTACAAGCATTGAGCTGCGCGTGTTTGGTTAGACTGTCTGATGCTTTATGATGTTCTTCACTTTGCAGAGCGTTTCTCTTCGCTTAAACACTCACCTCTCGAAAATCATGGAAGTGGTATCACATGAACGAGTGCATGGCCTCGGTTTGCATAAGCAGATTTGTAATGAAAGGAAAATAGTGATTCAGCGATGTTGGGTTGACTCTTCATCTTGAGGAATCCCCATCCATCAGTAAGGAGTGCTAGATCATTCATATCATTCGACTCGAACCCCTCCAAAAAACGGTCTTCGAGGCATTTGGTCGGCGCCGCGCATCAAGCCTCAATCGCATGGGAGTTCAGTCATCGAAACCAACACCCGTGGCAGCTCACTAACACAGGTATCCAGTTACGGTTGTTTAGTCGCCGGAGTGGGTCTAGGTAGCTGAAACATAACGATAAAAAATGTGACCCACCATGCTATTTTATAGTACCAATCGTTTCCATCACTTATATATAGGGTTTGCCAAAATGCTCTACTCTATAATGCAACACGAGCTAAGCACACCTTGTTTCCGCAGTAGTTGTCCTTGAGAATGCAGTCCGACAGCACAAGGGTGATTCCCTTGTCCACAGAGAACACTCCACCTTCTCCCTGGGGATCGTCCTCTATTTTACGCCCAGTGGTGCTGTTGACCACCGTGCAGCCGTGGAACTCCACGTGCGACGAAGTGTCCCCGCTGCCAATGGCTACTGCTCCCCCCTTTCGCCCCACGTGGCTGTTGACGACAATGGTGTCGTTCACGTCGCAGCTTGATTGGCCATCAAATGAAAGCACGCACGAAGTGAAGGATAAGGCCGCACCTTCGCCGTGCTCGGTTTCTGTGGACGAGATATTGTTCGGAATTCGCGCGAGTATTACATGCAGACGAACGTAAGTTTGTGTTCGCTCGCAGGTGTTGTACGTTCTGTTGTTGCGAGAAACCTTCGGTGGGAGCGGTGAGAAGGCGGCGTAGCGCCTTCTCTCTTATCAGTTTTCGCCCACGGGAAATACGTTTTTATAGTGAGGGTACCGTAAGCTGTGCGTGAGTTGGAGCGTGGGGGTGAAACACAAATCCGTCGAAGACGTGGGTATACACAGTCAGCAGTGTGGACAGGTCAGCGCTTGTTCCTCCCTCGGGATGTCGCGTACATGAAGTGTTGGAAATTGGAGTGCGTAAACGCCGGGCGGGTGTTCCGGCAGTCCCAGGCCTTTGTGTACATGGGGATTATTTGCTAGAACGTGAGTAGGTGCATGCTATGCGCAGTAGAACATAGAGCAGCGCACTCTCGCTCCTGGATATAAAAATTATACAATGTTTTGGAATTAACCCACGCTGGATAAAATCGAGCGTGTGCACTAGCTCATACCTTGTGGCAATCGGGTTTATTGTTGGGCACCTATACGAGGCCGCGCGGTTAAGCAGCGATCAGTGAAAGACAGGGAAGCACATGTCTCCTGTCTCGGCATTTTGCGTGATGTGTTCCAATGCGGTAAGTGTTGTGCGCAGACAGACATACTTGTTCCTGCATAGATATCACAATATGGTTACTTTTCGAGACGCTGATAATGGCCTGGACGTAGGCATCGAGTATCATAGACTTAGCTTCGCCTAGCCCATCCCGTCTTCTGTGCATGGCCCCATGCATAGGTATGGCCCGTGGTGCACCTAAACAAGGTGTGCGCAATATATTCGCGCCTCTACATGTCGCGCGCGGGGGTGTTCACAAAATATCCGCGAATACGTGGGGGTATGAAGCTAAATATGTAAAACAATAGCTACTTCATTCGGTGTGGTGATATGTGAAATAAATCTTCGGGGAGTATAGTTTAAGAAATTTCCCGGTGCGGGTGGTATTCATCGCAAGTTTCAGCCATGTATTGATCGCAAGCTGTTTCATCGGTTCTAATGACTACGCTCTACGAGCACTGTTCATAGAGGACTCATCGCGACGGTGTGTGTTCAACGTCAGTGCAACACAACGGACGTTATCACCGGCCCACGGCAGTTCAAATACACATTCTGTCCAGCATATGAAGCGTGAATATACGATACACTTGGCCGTGCGCATTAACTGCTCTATAGCTGGTTTTATCTGGTCCGATGTTTGACCTCCACCGTTTGACCGCAGAAGCGAACCAGACTAATCAAAGCAGTCCTCCCATGCCCGAATATCAGATTTAATGTGCGTGCAGAGATTGGAGCCAAACGCCGAGACCACCTGTGCTTATGGTTTCGCGCCGCGAAGAGAGGCGATGAGGGGCTGTACTGGGCGTAGAATCCAAGCGTCCAACCCCCGCCGACAACCATGGAAGAGGAATGACGAATGCGCTATTAATAGAGTCAACGTTTTCTTTGTATTTGGTATCGGGAGACAATGCGACGATCTGCTGATGCTGTAGTATACAAGTACGTATCCACGAAGAGGTGCGCGCCTAGATTGGTTCTCTTGGTACCTAGGCCCGAACCCGCTCCCGTCGACTGTTGTCTGGCCACGGAGAGACCCGCCGCCAGCCGACTACGCGTCGGTCGCGATGCAACTTTGTTATCCAGCAGTGTTGCATTCCAACTCATCGGTCGTTCTGCTGCACCTTGCTGCTTTGGTTAACATCTTGATTGGTGAGACCATGTCATTTTTGGCCTTGAATATCCGATGGCTTGGGCCTAAATCTGATGAACTGGGCCATCGGCTTCTCAATTCGAACATTTGCCGGTGATGATTGTTTTTTTCGGACTGCATAAGCAGATGACTTCATTTTCGATATGAAAAAAAAATCGATTCTATAGCTCGAAATTAAACCGCAAATGAAACAGCCCAACGCACTGCGAAACAGGTCGAAGCAACAAAAATTATTTACACCACAAGTCGACGATATATTTGGTTTGAACGTGCAATTGCTTGTACGTACTGCCCAACCCCTCGAGGCAAGTCCAAACATTGTACTCCGCGGATCAACAATACACTGGGAAGTACGCTTACATCCTCCCAAGCACCGTCCAACACATGGAAGCAGCCCAACTATTGCACACCACCGTGCTGTTACAAATTTGCGTCAAGGACAGCCGAGTATGCGTGACAATGAGAAGCCGAGAATGAGCCGCTTCATTTCGTTCGTTTGACATCGGCCGTCGAGGCCGCGGGTCAGGCCTTTTTGTCCCTATCCTCCTTCTATGTTCTGAAGCAATTCGGACTTGGTTCGGTATAGGCCAACCTACACCCCACCCCATCCCCCTCTAGCTTCCTCGGCGTGCTTTGCATACCCCAATCCCGAACAGTCTGGTTGGAGGCTGGCACTACGGCAGGAGGATTGCCCCCGATAAAGGTGCACCCTCGTTGTAGTAAGGATCTCGACGACATCGCCAACACTCTTCTTCTATCGTCTCCACCTCGGCGACAAACTCACACACGTCGAACTCGCAGAAGCGTGCTACGATGGCGGCAGCGCGCTTTGGGCGAACATTTTTCTGCCTGACTGGGCTCCTCAACCCCATATCGTTGCAATACCAATATAACGTATATGTTACTAACCGTGATACGCCCAGCCGTCGGGATTGTTGCTCGTGATTGCACGTTTTTCCATACCAATAATAACGTCTTCTGGGTGAGGTTGAAAATCTCCTGAAGTAACACCGAGCGGTATATATCGCACGCATGCGTTTCCATATGTTGCAACAGCGACACCTCACCGTCCTTGACGTTATCGCTTCCCGCGACATTATTGTAGAAAACCGAGCCCAGAACGGAAGTCTGTCCGATCCCCTGATGCACACCGCCTCCTTTCTTGCTGGAGTAACAGTCTTCGAACAGGCACCCATCGATCAGGATGTTAGAAAATTCGGCCTGTCGATCGTCGTTGATCGTGGTCACGCACGAGTTTGAGGGGGGTGACGGAAGATGGTTGTCGCTGGTAAGGACTGAACTCCCTGCCGGCTTACGCCGCCAGTGCTTCCTTGTTGAATGAAAAGGCTTCGTCTATGCGAAGAAGCAATACGCTTAAATGAGGTCTCGTGCGTCCGATATGGATCAGAAAACTACTTTTCGGAACAAGCCCAAATCTATATCATTGTTTTGTTGTTCGTTCGAATAAAAGACGAAGGCTTGCTATGTGTTGGCATAAAATAACATCTCGACTAACTCGGACAAGGCAATCTTCCTTTCAGTCAATGCACGCGGACTTGTTTCAAAAGGTTTGTTCTTTCCACCAGGTTCACCTATGCTATCGACGGACATCTGGCGCCATAAAAGTAGCGCATATTACCAGACACATTTCCGAGACTGACCGAGGTCGTGAGACAAGAACTACTCCGCGCTTATCCCGTCTGTGCTGCACAATAGTTTTCCTTAGCAACCACTAGGCCATGTGATCGCATATCGGCCTAGTTTTGCAAGCTACCCTGTTACCTTACAAATCAAGTATGCGTGGGGTGCAAATATCTCGTCTCCCAAGGGCCCCGAGGAAGCGCATTGGAGCTATGATTTGTACCCAGTACGCATTGGTCGACACACAAGACCGTAACATGTCATTCACTGTAAATCAGACACCGAGTAGTATGTCATCCCCCAATAAATAGAGGCCGTTGCTGAAGGCATCGCGTTCATTCGTTAGATTTCCTACTGTTAATTCACCAGAGTGTTTATCGCCGATTTCATACTCACCCCAATGCCGCCTCCTGCGCCATCCGCATCCTCATCACCCGCCTTTGACTGGAACCCCGCTCGGCAACGCCTGAACACCGAATCGATAAATACGAGACTTGACCGGTGGCCAAAGACACCGCCGCCTAAAAACTCGGCGAAGTTGTCCTCGAACTCACAACTCATCGCGGTCACATTCGAGTTTAGCGCTGTGATACCGCCCCCATTAACGGCAGAGCTGAAGGTGGAGTTGGCAACGAATCCTCCGCGAACGGCCATGTTTTCAAGCAACAGCTCCCCGCCGTCGACGAAAAATATTGGCCCGAAGGCGAGATCCGTGTTGGTGTCTGCCGATGTTTCAGACGATCTAACGCCTACGGCGGCCGAGGAAAGCTGGCGTGGAATGGACAGGGATGCGATGAGGCCATCGGCCCCATCGTAGATGGTCGAGGTGTTGCTGGTGCTTTCCGTGAGGCTGCTTATGCTCTCTGTGATTGAGGCGGGAGCAGATGATACATGTGAGCTGACATCGCCGACGATTTTCACCGTTGTTCCCGAGCCAATGTAGATCGTTCCGGATACGTTTACGGCACCTGACCAGACGACTTGAAAGAGTGCCCGTCCTCGCAGTTAAATATGTTGGTGAGGTCCAGATTGGTGTCAGGCGTAATGCTCACATTCTTTATCTCTACTCCTCCTTCGACACCTCCTGCTGCGGTAGAGCCGGTTGTACACGGTGCAGCCCGCACACCAACCCCCACTCCCATCCGCGCTGTTGAATCGTGAATTGAAGATACGAAAAATGCGGCGACGAGGAAACTGAATCCAGTCGGGATAGTGTGTAGAATACGGTGGCCGTGCCAACCGCACACGACTGCCCCAACTCTCGTTGGTCCATGTAGATTACGCGACGAACCCTTCCGAGGACATCGGTGCCGCCGATATGGTGCTCGGTCTAGGCTAGTCATCGTCTGCTACTCGCAGAGCTATAGCCAGCGCGCGTGTAGGCTAGTTGTCCAGAAACAGAACACTGGTGTCGTCAAGGGTGACGCGACTTTGATTTAAAGTCGGCTGCTCCCTGACGCTCGCCAGCCAGAGAGCTTATTTTGCCCTGATATTAAAAAAACGAGGAGAGACACAGGACAACGAGAGGCGTCAAAGGACAGAGATGAGAAAGTACATCCCGAACATTATAAGTCGATGACTGACAACTATTCGGACAAGCGCAAATTGTTGACACATAGATAATCACCCAACACTTCGAAGGAGATCTACACGACAAGCGCGGACTATTGCCGTCGTGAGAAAAATTGGCGGGATGCAATTTGGCCTAACCCTCAAGTAATTTTGCGTGTGAGATGTGGATTTCCTTACGTGAGGAGCCTCAGAAATTACAAGGTGAACCTCTATCGTAAAACGGCGTTCTACGACATTTGATTCACCCTAAATCTTCTGAGGCTCTTCACTTGACCTTAAGGAGCTCCATACCTCACCCGAAAACTGAATTTAGCAAAAATCAAATTGCATCCCGATGGATAATCCCATGCCCCAAGCATACAATAAACTCATTTATCTTAAGAAGAATGGTTTTCCGACGTTTTTTTGTCAAGGGGTCCCGTCATCCAGGAAGTACTTGAGCGGAATTGTGCAACCTCTATCGTAGAAAGCGTCAACTCCTCTTTACAACGTTCTGATTTTTGTGGACGACCAAAGACACGAACGTAAAAACGTATATCCTTTTAGCGTTATCTGTAAACACCGCTCCATGCAGCATTATGCCATCATTCCTTTTTTTTTCCATTCCCACAACCATCGCATTTTGTAAATTATGTTTTACGACTCTCTCGTGCAACAGAAGAAGGTTTGGTAGGGCCGACGCGCTCCCCTGTCTACTCTACTCGCTCTTCGTTGAACCGTTTTTTTGTGTTTTGAAATTGATTTTCAAACTAAGTTTTTTGTTTTGGCTGTTATCCCTTTTGTCCCCCGTAGTCGTAAGTTAGATCCGTTGTCAAGCAGCTGCCCCCACCCCCCCCCTCCCCCCTCTCAATTACGGCCGCGCTCGTCATTGGAAACGTTGCTCTTTTTAATATGTTTAGGTTTATCCTGTGTTTTGTGCAATATTTCCAGTAGTTGTCTGGATGTACACTATTCCTGGTACGTCGTAATAAGCCCTATCTCATTGCGAAACAAACAAGAGTGTTTGCAGTGGTTGAGAAAATTGCATTGTTTTCCCTGTACTATTCACCACACACCGGCAACGCCTGCCAGCTCTATTTTAGGGAGAGTGATACAACACGCCGAATATCCAACATCCGACTGACATCGAGAAGACGAAAAACTATCGAATCTGGATAACAGCTAAGTAGCCTCACTTCCCAGCATGGTAGTTTGAAGCGTTTCAAGTCCGAAACAAATCTAGAGCTAATATTTATTGCCAGCCGCATCCAACAAAATAAATCCATTCTTCGACCCTCTCCACCCTAAGGAGCTTCTGGCCGGGACCCCTTACCACCAAATATTGTCGTGAATAAATTGTTGTCTAGACCTGTCTTACGTGCTCCCGAGGAAGTTTGTGCATAGTTGAGCTGCTGTGAACAAGAAGAAGACGGCTATCCCTGTTTGTTGATGGGTGAATCGGGCTGGGGCTAGGGTTTGCGAGATTGCTGATTCTACGCTACGCGTACCTTTTCGTTCTGACAAGAGTGACCATCAATAACGGTGTCCACTAACTCTTCCTTGTGTACTGTGGGCTTAAAGTAGCATATGTCTAGACGTAATGTTAACCACACATTGTCCGCGAGGGCGCCTGTGCATGGCAGGACCAGAATGTGAATGAGATGAAGACTACTAACAACTCGTGATACAGGAGGGCAGATACCCTGATTTACTCCCCCGCCTTCACGCCACTTGAGCGATTCGCTCTGTACCTCACCCAAACTAGGACTCAAAATATGTTGTCGTGAAAGAGTGCCAGGAAGTAAAGCATTACATCGCGGTGCGGACGGCGGAAGACCTGACTGGCCAGAAATCGGGTGGTCACTCCGCCGAGAACCTCTCATCTTCTGAAAGCACGGGAATCGAAACCTACCCTCCTACCGTAGCACCAGTCCCACCCTGGCATTTGACGCGACGATTGAGTCGAGACAGCTTGCCACTTTTAGGAGTCCAATTCGTGGGCAAGAACTGCTGTGTTCGAGACGAATTGACATTTAAAAGGAATTGAGAACTGGGTGTGCTTGGCTTAGAGTGTAAGGGTTAGGTCAAATTTGTCTCAAACATAAAGTGACCGTTATACCATTTTCTCGAATAAGTTGTAATGTCTCTCGATTTAGTTGGGGTTAGGTTTTAGCCTTAGGGCTTAGATCATTTCTATGTGACGTACCTACAATGTCGACTGGTTCTTCACGGGGGTTGCCCCACACATGAGTATATAATGGGACACGTCATACACGAGTGATGTAGAGCGCCGCAAGCAACAGCGTGTACGGTATATACATTTGATGTGTCACCGTCGACTGTCGTTGCGTCTGGTCGGTCGAACAGACGTCCGTATCGAGCGCGGTCGTGCATGTATCATCGTGCTTTTCCTGGGCCCGTCAGTTATGGGGGAGATGTGTGAACATGTTTTTGAGTGGTTTGACTTTTTTCTTCGAATTCAAGTACTTTTGCGGGCGAAATTACTTTTTGTAGTCATGCCATATACTTTGCACAACAACCTCAAACCTCATTAGTGTAGGTACCGACAACAGCAAACGTAGTCAATCAGTACAGCTGTTGAAGGGGTATATATATCTAGAACCACCGTGCAAATCACATGGTACTGTTTAGCACGACGACAACAGCATATGAGTTCAAGAACGTGCTACGCGTAGCGGGCGGTTGCCTTCGATCACAGGAAGATTGAAATGCAACGGATAGGTTGTGCAAAGCTTTAGGTGCATGGGCGATAATTAATATCAATAGCAACTGCCGAGAGCTCTTTTCA
The DNA here is from genome assembly GCA_031763025.1 of Macrocystis pyrifera. NCBI lineage: Eukaryota > Phaeophyceae > Laminariales > Laminariaceae > Macrocystis > Macrocystis pyrifera. Next base: position 1,823,311 of record JASSKH010000008.1, on the reverse strand, counting down.
TCAAGAGGAGAACTTATACGCCGATTACACCTATGATATATACGTAAAACAAAATTTATTGCTACGACCAACAAAGCACAGCACGGCACACCACAGCACGACCCGGCATTGCGCTGCGTTTCTTCGTGATATTAGCTGAGTCGGGTGAACTGTTCTTCCTTGTTACTGTGCAATATGCTGCATTTCGTAGTTTGTAGACACTATAGAATCATAAGCATCTGTTATGCGATAGGTACCCCGCTATGCTGCTATGCCACTGATCGGAGCTGAGCTAAGATAGTAGTGAATTGGGTATTTTTTATATTACACGTGGTTCTTTGTACTACATGTATATACCGGTGATACCGGTGTGATACCATTTGTCTTGAAGTGTATGTAGTAGAGCCACCGCCGAATACGACACAATTTTGACTTATTGTTTTTTTACGACTTTCGATTCATATTCGAGTCCAGAAAATGGTTTGTAGTTTGTTGTACAACAACAAAAATTGACTGAAATATTCAATTTACTGTGGGAGCGACAATATCGCTTAGTTTTGATTGATTTTCGATTCTGGCTCGAGTTTCGAAGACCCATTTCTGTGTTTGTTTCCGAGTCGTGAAACAAAAAAAAAATATACAACACGGAGTATTTTGTATTGGCTTTAGTATGAGATGAGCTGCGCCGGGTGTGGTTTTCGAAAACACGAACAACAAGCGAATGACATGCACGAAGGGTGGAAGAAAAAACAAAACAAAGGGATCTCGATCGGTAATTGCGGGTCGAAGAGGGCGGTGAGCTGTGGGGTAGGAGGATGAGGTTGTCGTTAGTTTCCAAGAGCACACATCCAGCAACAAACAAGCTTTCTCCGACCGGAAGGCTCATGTGGTGTCAGTCATAATTGTGATAGGTTTGTAAATGTCGATGAAGGTTTTAAGAAGGGGATGAGAGACAGCAGAGAGTGACGGCACTGAAGATACAGCTAAACGCATGATTGTAAGGGACGGGTTGCCTATCGGCAGTGGAGACGACTGCACCACCGAGAGCAGGTCAGAAATAATCGATCTAAGACAAGCTGCTAGCAGCGATTTACGAGAATATAGAGGATAAGGCATCCAGGGCTTCGGGTAAACTTAATCTTTACATCGCGTGCCCCGCAGTTCCCCACTCTGATGGCCGAATCTGGTATTCCTCAGACGTTGTTTTTTTTCGGAAGGCATTACGTGCCAGAGACTAGCTCAGAAGGGACCAGGATTACTCATGAATGGTCTAATTTCCCGATATAGGATGGGAGAACCAGCAGCGAGTATTGTTTGAACGGCTGTGTGCTCAAGACAAGTGTTAGCATCATGAGATGATATTAGATTGACATCAACGCTAAAACGCTTTGTGCGCGTAACGTCTCCCCTGCTTCCGGAATGCCCAAAACAGTATTGTTTCACTAATAGAAGGTTGAAACACCAAGCCCTTGAAGACGTTGTGCTCAGCGCGTACGAGGAGGAGATGTCGAGTGACCAGAAGCTCAGGAACGGGACGGGACACGCTCTTCTTGTTGGCGACACGATCCGGGGCAATGGGGTTTTTAATAGTTTGCGAAAGAGACGAACAAGGCTGACGCGATAGGAACAGGAAGAACGACGACAAATGTGGGAAGCACCAGCATCCGTACCAGCAGCAACCGCAGCAGTAACAGCAACACAAGCAGGCGTACCAGCAGCACTCGCAGCATTAGCAGCAGCGGCACCGCGCTAACGATCGCGGTATTGATGTTGGAAGAGAGTGCCACAATATTGGAGCAGTGGGGCAGTGGGTGCCGAAGACCTGGCGCCAGGGGAGGCGGACAAAGGTGGCGGGGGTGTCGTGCGCAAGCAGTGGGGTGTATGGGGGGCAGGTTTGCCTTCGTATCCCCCCCCCCCCCCCCGGTGTCTACTACTATTTCGGTTACCGGCCGCACTTCCGGGGTCCAATCGAGATGAACCCCCGGTGTAAGTGGTTGACCCTCGGAAGCCATGCCAAAGCTGCAAAGCGTTGGGACATGTGCATCAGTATAGCACGTGGCTCCTGGGCCCAGACTACCCCAAGTTTCCTGGTACCGTGCTACCTGCACCCCGGCGTACCGCCCCTGCAGATCCTCCGTCCTCTCGTAGGCGTACCTGATCGTCAGCTTGACAATGTACCGCCGAGAAAAAATCGCCGACGTCACCGGGGCCATATCCTTGCATGACGCCCTGCAGTCCTGTGGCCCTGACGCTGCAGCGGCTGTGAGGGATGCAGCTACTATGACGACGGACTACAACGAGGAACAGCAACCGCAGCAGTACCAGAGAGCGCCTTTGCAGCAGTACCAGACACGGCGTTGGCAGCAGCATCAACCCCCACAATCGAAACATTACCACCCATTACATCCGCAGTAGTACCTGCCACGGCCTCCGCAGTAGTAGCGGCCACCGCCACTGGCGCCCCCCCCACACCTTCAGCATCCTCTCAGCCATGCCCTGTGCTTTTCCTCTGCCTCTTCTCTCGAGGCATTTACACCTTCCCCGAGAGCCCCCCATCTTCTAATGGCGCATTCAGTTGCCACAAGGCTTGTCGGGTTACGGTATCACTAAAAGTAGCGTCGGGGTAACTGGGTACGCGTTTGAAAGCCAGACTGGTAGCAATGTCGTTTCACATTACACTCTTCGTCGTTGGTTCGAACAAACTCCTAATTCCAACATATGGCCGATCGACCATGATGGGTCGAAGAATACCAGTGAAATTCTAAGTACACCATATTGCAACCCGTCCCTACTCACCTAACAAACGCCAAACCCTCTCACGTAACTACAGTCCCCCTTTTACTAAACCGGTACCAGATACTATCAGAGGGGACCATAGAAAATAGGACCTACGGTGATGACAAAATCCTACATATTCACGTATTTTAACCAACAGTATTTGGTCCTATTTTCTGTAGTCCCCCGTAATAGCCCTGGTACAGAGTAGCACACGACGTTCGTTTGAACAGTAGGACTATAGAGTTTGAAACGACACGATTGACGATTGGCGCGATACTTGCTACTTTGTGTCCTTCTAGACCAAGGAATTGATCTGAGCGTTTGTTCCTCGCGTCAAAACAATATTGTTGTCGCGAAACGAAGAACTGAACTTGTGACGAAGAATAGGGCACAATCGTCATCTTGGAGACAATGATAGACAGTTCGATTGTTTCTTTTTAATGGTACTCGATCCACGTCGGCGAGGGGTCTTCTCAATAGTAATACACTTTTAGGTATGAATTCGTTAGTGAAATATCGGATGAAATGTGCTTTCGGACATTTATGCGTGTTGTCGCCGACTACTTGTACTTTGAGGCTTAACGACTTATTAACTCCTAGACTATTGACGCGATTGTGTTTTTCTTTCGATCAACGCACGCCCTCAAGATAATCGTCTCTAATCAGGCACTAACATTCGGAAAGCAATAAGGTAGTTTCCCAAGGTGACGAACAGCTGCTGATCTTGGCACATTCTTCTGGACAAGTTTTAAACTACGGTAGGTAGTTCTTCGTTTATTGCATTTCATGTATCCGAGTGTTTAATGTTTTAATCTGAAGAACGAAATATTTTCGGCGTGATGATATATACTAAGCTCCTTCGCCGAGGGAGAAGCTCGACAATAAAATAAATGCAGCCTTGAAAAGCATTGAGTGTGTTCACGCCATGGGGCGGGGCAAACTCTTTCTTCGGCTCTCCGTTTTGCTCGACAACGGTAAAAAGGGTGCCAAAAGTCGAACACCAACAACAATAATCCTCTAATTTTCCTAAGAAGATTCTCGCTCGACCAGATGACCTTTTCCGACAACATCCTCTTCGATTAAGGAAAAACCCTTCCCGTCATGGAAAGCGATTGAGTGTTGCTTAACGATCGCACCCCTGGTCGAATTCTGCGCTCTTTACGGTACACGTCAACCCTGCTGAAGATCATGCTCAGACCCTACATTTACTCTGGGTCTGATCCACTCTGGGTTGCGGCAAATCAGTCATGGACGAGAATTTTTCGCTGGCTGGGACAGGTTGGGGCTACTGACCAGGACTACCAAGCGAGTCCGCATTATTTTCTGTTGGACTTGGCAATTGCATGCTGGGGTGATGAGGCCCCCGAAACACACTCTTTACTCTGTCTCTTGCCTCTACACCGTTGGGAGACATGAAATAAAAGGACCTGAAATTTACCTCGCATGGAGCTGAGCATCTACGATCAACTTCAATAGAGATGTATTTTCGACAAATGTATCAGCCCTCAATCAAGTATTTTAACTAATAAACTCCGAAATCTACAGCGGCCGGCAATGGCCATCAATGGATACCGAACACAACCTACAACCTACTCAATGTAGTATATAATATTTACCGATGGATAGCCTGCACATATTTCGCGGCCGGCAATGGCTACCGATGACCACATATCCCAATCTATTGTGATGGGCAATGCTGCAATAATTGGATTGACTGTACTCCCAGTCTATAGATACCACAATATGCTGCTTCGTGCTGCCAAGTGTCCACATCTGTCGGCCTCACAGCATCTATCGATAGACACCTTCCACAGTTTCGTGTGGCGCCAACGGACATCGACGGACCTTCCGATATCCACTCTACTCTATTATCCGAGCAGTATACTTTAGTTGTTTGTTGAGTATTTGTCCTGGGTGTCGAATTATTGACGTCTTAGAATGCATGGATATCGAGATATTATTACTACGTACAAGGCGCTTCGCTCCGCGGGCGACTTACGCCTCCCGCTACCCTCGCTCCAAGAAGGAAATGTACATCACAGTGTGCGAAGTGGACGGAGGGCCATTAATGAATAGTTTTTTTTTGTTTTGATATTGTAGTTGCAATCTGGCGACTTGATTATACCATGAGTCCCGCCGCCATGCTACAGCAAAAAACAGCTCGGAAGCCACGTACGCTTCGCGTCGCGGGCGGTTCCATACCTCACGTACGGTCGTACGTACAAACCCCAGTTTGGGTGAATCCTTTTATTGTTTTTGTGATAGGCTTGCTGTGTGTACTAAAAAGAATGCACTGCACAGGTGAACCGCAAATACAATCAAAATGAAACCTAAAAAAATTAAAGAACTAAATTCCCCGTCCCCTCACGTAAAAATATTCTGCCTTATTGAAACACCTGGTAAAAAAAAACAAAAAAAAAACAGCACAGCTTCTCTCTCAGCCTCGCACGCCGCCCGCCCTTTTCGCACCATCTCACCACGGATCCGGTCCGGGTATGGCTATCCTCACTCTCTGCCACAGTGAGCCCAGTCGCCCCCCTCGCATGAAGCCCGGTGCTCACCGTTGCTATCGTTCGCCAGTTCGACAATGTTGGTGCCCACACTGCTTAGCTCTCACTATGAAGTTCAGCCCGGTCGCATAAATTATCACCGCTTGAAAACTATTTTCCCATCCCAAACGACCCTTATGGACTCGTATACAATCTATCCAATATCACAAATGGAGGAAAGACAGAGGAAAGACAGAGCCCATTCATGGATCTCTCCTGTCCCGAGGCACACGCATCACCCAGCCTCGAACGGCGACTGCACTCCATGCACTCCCCCCTCTACCTGCCGGCACCCGCTGACACTCGCGATGGTGCCTAGCCAGCCCGCGGTGCCGTGCTCAGAGGACACGTACGCACACGAAACGAAAGATGAAAAAAGAGAAAATAACAGAAAAATGCTAAGGAAAGTGGAGAAAACTAAGTACCGTTGGAAACGTCCGGCAAGTAAACAAAGGAGGCGATGTCCAAGTGGGAGTTTTGAGAGACCAGGGATGTACCAACCGAGCACGCTCAGAGAGTGAGACAGATGTATGTAGTTCTAAATCTGGCCGACAAAACTCACGTATTCTTCTCTTCGAAAGAGGACATTCGGACAAAGCGCAGCACTGCAATGTGTGTCGGGAAAGCAAGAACACGGAAGAAAGGGGAATAAAAAGAATGAAGATTCTGCTCTGCTCTGCCTGCCACTGCTGCTCCTGTACTGATGTGTCGGTAATTCTTCATTTTGCATTCCACTTTTTATGTTCTTTTTGTTCGTTCGGTGTTTTCGCCCCGCACTCCGTCACCACTTAAACTTGTGACTTGACAGCAATGTCAGCGAACGCACCATGTATCTTGGAATGGTTTATCGAGCAAATTTAAATCGTCCTTTCCAAAGTCGACAACAGTGGGATAACTAGACTTCGCATAACAGGACGGGGACAGGTCCTGTTTTTTTTCGTGGTGGTGGTGCTGCTGCTGCTTGACGCTGCTGCTGTCGGCGGTTCAAATGTTTTTTTAAGGGTATTGCTGCGACGTGCAGACAAACTCTTTGAAAGCCGTCGCTATATAGATTGTGTGGTTTTTAGTGTTATTCTATACCAGGTTTTACTTGCCAGGTGTGATCAACCAGGTACTTGTTACGTTACGATACAGTTCACGTATTTTGTCAGAAATGTCAGGCCGTGCGAGAGTCGCTACAATAATTTTGCTTTTACTCTTCGTTTTTTTTTCGTTACTCTCCTACAGCATTTTTGTATAATTTAGTGGTCACGTACATTAGTCGCAGTTGAGTACCATTATGGGGATCATTGTAAATATGACCAACGGTACACACAAAAACCTATGCATTTGCCTCTTTTTACCAACAGTATTTGGGTCTATTTTCAGTGGCCCCCCGTAATACGTATTTTGTCGCACATCAGTACAAGGGGGGCTTCACCGCGTCGGGCTGACAACCGCCGGCGGCTCCCCGCATGTCCGTACTGGCTGACCGCGTACCCGTATGCAACTCGAGGCTGTTGGTGCGACAGTACTGCCAAAGGGTGCATTAAAAATAAGAATTTCTAGTGAAATGTAAGAAAATGCTGAGAAAAGAGTAAAAACGACCATTGCCATCCGCCAACCGTCACAACGACACATAACTCGTTCGTACGACAGCAAGAAACACTTTTTCTAAACAAGCATCATGCACTAAACGATCAACGTCCGTACTGTATACCTTGTTTCCTGATAACCACAAAACATTTAGTTCAGCAGCAGTCAATCGAGCTGATCGACAGTGCGAAGCGCCGGCGATTTCGTTGGTGCAACAAACTCAGTAACAGCAAGCAGCAGCATCAGCGAAATTGGAGTACAGTTGCGTACGGTACGAAACCTACGCTGACACGAGACCTCCGCGGAGACGCCGAGAAAATGTCAACTACAAGACGGTACTCTTACAGCTTCCGAAGCACATGGGTCCGTCTTTCAACTTGAAGATGCGGAGACACATCCCCAAGAGGGAGTGACTTGGATAATCACCGTTCTCACGGGGGTTAGTAGAAAAAACATATCGCAGACACAGCAAAAGCAGCAGCAGAACAGCACAGTAGTACGACGTGGATAGCAGCAGCACCAGAGCAGCGGCAGAACAGCGGCAGGAGCAGCCGCAAAAACACATCATGCACGCCCGAGGCTGCTCCGGTCACGTCGGTAAAGAAATGGGAGCCCGATGGTACACGAGGAAGAAGCTCATAATACTATATCCCACTCCTTGATGCGGACTGCGTGAGCAACAGCAGCAGCAGCAGCAACAGCAAAACAACACATCAGCTGCAGTAAGCAGCAGTAGCAGAGCAGCAGCAACAGCAGCAGCAGCAGCAGCAGTATAGCACATCATGACCGCCCGAGGCCGCTCTCGGCACAGCAGTCGAGACAGGGAAGCACCGTGAGGCACGCCAGGGAAGGTAAAATGACGTCGGAAATAGAATTGCTTTGGACTGTGTGAATCTCGGTCATACTAAAGTGAAGTTGTGGTTTTCAGTCTCACCGAATGGGTACTCCATTCGTCTCTACAGCTGTAGGCGCGACGAGGAAAGGCATAATCATACCCTCAAGGGTCAGCAACGAAACATGTTGCAGGTTCAGCGCACCGCGCACATATACATGCATACATGTACTCGATCATAAGTTATTTTTTTCTTGGCAGACACATAAGAATACGAAAGCCTTCACAATACAACTAAACCTTAACGATGCATGTAACCCTACAGTCTGTCATATAGTCAGTGCGGTGTGTACAAAAAAAAATTCGTAGACATCGTTTGTATCACCATCACCGTACCGCTCCTGCCGCGGCGTAGGCGTTGCCGATTCGGCCGATAGCAAATACTCCGTACTCCCTGCCATACGAAGTCTGGTCGCCCGGTGTGCACAGCGGCGGAAGAGCCTCGCGACACTCGTTTTGCGACCATGTGGTATAGCTTTCAAATCTCAACAGTTGGTTCTGCGCCAAACTCGTGGTGTCACACGTAAAATAAATCGAATCGGAAATTACACTGTCGTTTCTGGAACGCCTAACCCTCTACGCACAGGCAACACGGCGAAGCATGACACGCGCCACCCCAGCCCATATTCCCCACCATGAAATGTTGAAAGCCGGCCAAAGGGGAAGATATCTAATCTGGGTGCTGGCATCGGAAACAGAATATTTTGATGTCGCTAGTGAGATGTCGGTTGCTGGCACATTTGTCCTTCGACGCACAGCCGTGAGAGACATTTCAATGCTCAAAACTGTTATATTGCAGAAGAAGCCCTCCCGGGCCGAAGGTATAGGCCTGACGGGGTAAACGTAGGCCGTCAACCAAGATATTTGGCCACGAGACTGTGATAAGTCAAATTTGGCCCACTCAACTATTACAGGGGACCATAGGAAATAAGACCTATGGTACACACAAAATCCAAAGTAATCACTTACCTTTTCTAACAATATTAGGTCCTATTTAGTATGGCCCCCGTAATGATCCAACTCACAGCTGATGTTTTTCAAGGTTAAAATCTGTAAGCTAAGAGCACAACACATCCGGCCACAGCTGTCAAGGACATCCTAATAAGGGGATCTATTATATTTTAGAAGAGGGTTTGACGGGCTAAACGTAGGTCCGACGGGGCAAAGGTAGGCCGCCAACCAAACTAGTCAGCAACGAGACTATTAAAAATCAAGTATCGACCACTCAAGGGACTTGTCTGACCCTCGGCTGACGTACTCACACCCGGCCAGCAGGCAGTCAGGGCACAGCGCAAGCATGCCCGAGGCCGCCCCCCCGACACAGTCGGGGTCGGGGATCACGATGAAGCAGTTTCATCTCGTACGTAATGTGAACCTTATCTCGCGGTAGCACGAACAACGTGAAAAATTACGTCTAAGAAACGCTGAGGATCGCTGACAGCACAGGGCCAACAATGTCGTACGTACATCTATATTCTGGCAGAGCGTTGTGTGTGGGTGGGTCTGTTGGTGGGAGTGTAGGTTGGTGGGTTGGTCGGACGGTTCGTACGTGGGTGAATGCTTTCTTTGCAAATGTTGGTATGTAGTACCCCGTGTCATGGTTACAATTGTTCTAGTGTAAACCGTGTCTTTATAGACGAACACTGTTGAACAAATATTTTAAAAAATATACATACAGTACATAAATTTCTTTTGTTTTCACGCAACAGATATTGTATGGGTTTGAGTATTACGTTTTTCATCGTAGAGCAGTGCTTGGGCAGAGCTTTGTGAGTTGGTGGGTCTGTTGGTGGATTCGTGGGTGGGTGTGTAGGTGGGTGAGTGTGTCGGTACGTTCGCAGTAATTAGTACAATGTAACCGTGTCTTTTGGCGAACAACATATAAATACATGTAGACAGATACATAGGTATTCAGTCATTTTGAGCTGGGCCTTTTCTTGCGTCATCGTCGTGATTGCTAGAACAGGACGAATCCAAGAATAGAAAATTACTCTCCTTTCGGAATCGCGGCCGCGCAACAACCGCGTGCGACATAAATTTCCAAACCTGAACCGTAGTTGTTGCGGGCACTGCTGCCTTCCCCCCGTACAAACCCTTTCCAAACCAATATTTGGTATATACTATGCGGAATATCACGCCCATGTCATGCACCACTGAATCACTAAATAGTACCTTGTTGTCGTGTTGTTGTTCGCCACTTTTAAGCTTTAGTCTTACAGTACCCGATCATCGGTCACATTATAGCACCCCGGAAAATGCTTTTATTTGTTACACAAACACAACTTGTTTGGTTGGCTTTCTTTGGGATATTCTGCAGTATTTGGTGGAACATGCCAGAGCGAATCAAACGTAGTTGTATTGGTACACAAGAAACAACTCCACCCTACCCCCACGTCGAAGGAAAAGGGTCCCACTAGAATCTGTGAGCTCGGATTATGAGGCTTGTAGGCTATTGAGGTATTTCGGTTGGCGTTGGGATCGAGGCACGGGCGAAGGCTCAACCCGACCCCCAACCCTAGCCCTAACCTTAACCCTGACTCCTAACTGCAGCGAACACGGGCCAGAACTGGTGAATAACGCGGCTGCGTCGCGTTCGCATGTAACCAGGAAATTTGTCAATTGCGGACGACGATTCTGAAGTGCAGACCGCGCTATACAACTTTCAAGTAAAAAAATCCACTAAAGATCCTAGCTCACAGATTGCGAAGCCTACTCAAGCAAAACCTGGGATATCTATTTTATTTTTTCAGGATCCAGGGTCGGTGTCGCTTGCTAGCTCTTTAATTCTTGCCAGGCGGTCGGGATGACAAGCCCAAGCCGGCTGGCTTCAAGCGTCAGCAGTTCGCAGCAGGCAACGATGCACAGCACGACTAGCCTGCAGTAGGCAGGCTATTCGTGGTAGTGTCAGCGCCTGGGATGACGTACGAACGGCACGACTAGCACGCATGCATGTAGCTATGAGTCAGCGATCACGATTAGCGCGAAATATGTATCTTCCCTATTGAATTGAACTATATCCCCTTCTGTTATTGCACTCCTCTCCGGCCTGCCCCGTCCTTGGGGTGGACCGAGGAAGCCCGCAAGGACTTTCAGCGGTCTAGCAGCAGCCACACGGGCATCGAGCCTCGGGCTGGGTAGAGAGGGAACCTCGCGCGATCTGGCGAGTGAACTGTTCACTCTAAGGACCGCGCGGGGTGGTGGTGATGAGTTCTATTTTTAACCCGGATGCCGAAGAGCTCATCCCCGAGGCAGGACGGGTACACCACCACAGCAGAGAGCGCTGCGTGGGCAACCTGGGGAGAGGAGAGGCTGGCCACCGCGTGGGTACGCAAGCGCGACAGGAAGGATGGGGGTGTCGGAGTTGGCTGGGACGGCTGCACCCAACCAACGGAAACCAAGGCGCGAACCGGGCTACAAAGCGGAGAGCCAATATTATCATAGAGAAAATGAAGAGACAAAAAAAGCAAAAAAGGAGGAGGGGACGAGTCTCTCGTCGGCTGGCTAAAAACGCAGCACGCGAGGCTCGTAAGAGGCGGAAGGCGGCACTTGTGGTAGTAGCGACCTACAATGTTCGTACCCTGGCCGTAAAGGGGAAGAACGGGTACGGGCATGACGAGTGCGTACTTGCGAAAGGACGGCAACTCGCTTGTGATTTCATTGGTCAACAGGAAACCCGACGGTCCGGCGACACGATATTTCTGGATACCAATTATTTTGTTCCGGTCAGGAAAAAACAGCAGCGAGACAAGGGTTGTATGGGGTAGGTTTAGCAGTAAAAGACTCAATATGCCGTACGTCTAAGTTCACTCAGCAGTTTATTGACGAACGACTTATGTCTATGCGCTTTGAGTTGGACGGTCGGTGCGATGCGGTTAATTTCGTCGTTGCGTACGCCCCAACTGATTGTACCAAAGACTCCAAGCACAAAGGCATGTTCTGGCGAAAGTTGGAGGACCTGGTTGAGCAGATTCCTGCTAAAGAGTGCTTGTTTGTGCTTATAGATGCCAATGGGCAAACTGGGGGGAGGATAGAAGGGTGCGGTGATGATCAATGTAGGGTGCTCGGAGTATACGGACGAGATAGATGTTCGTAGTGATAACGGCAAACGGCTTTTGTCGTTCGCTACCAGTTGCAAGCTAGCGCTCACCAACACATTTTTCAGCACGCGCAAGGGCGGAATATCGCATACATACAACGGCACCAGCCTGAATGATCGTAAGCGAATCGACTACATCCTAACTCGTCAAGTCCACCGACCTAGAGTACAAAATGTTACAGTCGTCCCACAGCCCCCACCACCTGGTAAGGCTGATTCAGACCATAACATCGTGTACATCAAGGTCCGACTTAGTGGTCACTTTTCGTCTAACCGAAGATTGCTGAAACCCCCAAAACGCCGAGAATTCGACAGGCAGCTTTTCTTATCCGATGGAGAGCGTCGACACCGAATAGTCGAGAGGGTCGTTTCCATTCTTAACCAACCTCCCCAGCCTCGTAACACGTCAGGAATGGTTGAGTTTTTCACCACAACTGTCATGAATGCTGTTGAGAAAGAGGTGCCACCTCTACCACGTCGCCACCACCGAAACGGTTGGTGTGAGACCCCCGAAACGGTGGCCGCTTTCAAAGCAGCATGTACAGCGAGGGAGGATGCGAGACAGCTCTTGCGTGTCTACCCCCGAGATAGTACAGCGTGGAAGAAGTTGAGATCCGCCTGTGCGAATCTGCAGGAAGTGGTCGCCGCAGGCGTCAAGGCGTATTTTGAAGAGTACCTCGCTGAAACCGAGAAACTCCTCGCGAGTTCCGATCAACGAGGGTTCTACAAGCACCTGAAGAGTACGGTAGGGTTGCAAGATACGAAAGCGAGGAGTGAACAGTTTATCATGGACGAGGATGGCACGGTGTTGCGGGATCAAGCGCGAATTCGTGAAAGATGGGCGAGGCATTACCACAAACTATTGAACACGAAATCGCTGAAACTTGACCCGAAGATCATCGACCTAGTGTCACCACGACCGCTGACTCTATCCCTTGGAAACGAACCATCCATTGACGAGATGATGGAAGCAGTGAAGGGTATGTCAAACTGGAAAGCCGTTGGACCAGATGGTCTCCCGGTCGAAGTACTGAAACTTGACCACCCCGCTTTCGAGCAGTATTTTCACAGTATCCATGTTAACGTTTGGGTAACGGGAGAAGTCCCCCAGCAATGGAAAGATGCGATCATAAAGACCCTTCATAAAAAGAAGGATATAACTGATTGCAACAACTACAGAGGTATTTCGATTGTTGCTCACGCAGGCAAGGTGTTGCTGAAAATCGTTGCGTCCCGTCTAACCAGCTACTGCGAGACCGAGCATATACTCCCTGAAGAACAGTGCGGCTTCCGCTCCGCACGGTCAACAGTCGATTTGTTGTTTGTCGTGAGCCGGTTGCAGCAGCTCGGGCGGCAGAAGAAAAAAACCCCCCTGTACATGTGCTTCATCGACTTGCAGAAAGCGTACGACTCTGTCGACCGAGAACTGTTGTGGGAGGTACTCACACGCCTTGGTGTACCAACCAAGATGCTCACAATCATTCGCAATTTTCACGAAGGCATGCGGGCTCGCGTGCGTGCGGATGACGGTGAACACTCGGACTGGTTCAATGTAACCCAGGGGCTGCGGCGAGGCTGCGTACTATCGCCGATACTGTTCAACGTGTTCTTCGCCGCTGCGATACACATCGTGCTGGTACGCCTCAGCAAAGACGAATGCATCGAAAGGGATTTGGTTCATCTCGAAGACGACAAGGTTGTCGGAAATGAGGAACCGTTGGCATGCGTGCAAAGGGCTGTGTTGGGCATGTTGTATGCAGACGACGCCGGAATAGTCTCGAAGTCGGCGGAAGGCTTTGCAAGAATGATGACAGTCATCGTGACTGTCTTCGAAGCAGTAGGTCTCACGGTATCCGAGAAGAAGACAGAGACGATGCTCCTACGAACACCGGATCAGACGTCTACCACCTCACCGCTCGCGATCGAAGCTGCAGGCCAAAAGTATAAACAGACGACCCAGGTTTTATACCTAGGAGGCATTATCCACGAGAACGCTGACCTCCCCTTCGAAATCGAGCGACGAATCCGTCTGATGCGGGCATGCCTCAAACGGTATGGTCCGGAACTGTACGATAGGACGAACGCACCGCTTAGTCTGAAAGTCCGGATGCTGAAGGCCGAGGTGATTGAGACCTTGCTGTACGGTTGCGTGACGTGGACCCTCAATGCGGACCACTTCGCCAAGCTTCGATCAGCCCACCACGAAGTCCTTCTGCAAGTCATTGGCTTCCAGCGCCGACTACGCACCGACCACACCACCCTCTCGTATGCGAAGGCGCTCAGGATAACACGACGTGAAAGTATTGAAACGACCATCCGTAAACGGCGACTCTTCTTTGCGGGGGCTGTGGTGCGGCAACACGAGGGGCGATTGCCCAGTCGGTTGATGTTCGGGACGATCGCTGGCGGGGAGAGCCCGAAACCAGGCGGGCAGCCCAAGACTTGGCCTAGGGCCATTGCTGAGGACCTTAGAGTGTTCAGAGCCACCGAGGGATCAACGGAAGACTCCCCCTTAGTCTTTGGAGTTGGGACCGCACTGTGGCCCACTGCAGCAAAGCAGACGGGAAAGTGGTACCGGGGAATCCTCGAAGCAGCTGAACAGTTCATGGACAGGTGGCACGAGACTGAGGCAAAGCTGAGTAGACAGCGCCGTGCATCCGTTGCAGGTAGTGTTAGAGGGAATGGGGGGAGGGGTAACAGCAGGAGGGGTAGAAGGAACACCGTACAAGTGTATGGGGACAGGGGGGGGAACACGAGGGGTAGAAGGGAAACCGCGGTAGAAGAGAGTAGCAGAGAGACCGCAGATAGGGTAGCAAGGTACCAGGCCGACTAATAGGTTGGACGTTTCTTTGCTACTCGTACCGCCAACTGCTGCGGCCGTTCGGTATGTATTTTGATTTTTTTTCCCTTCTTATCCTTATGAAAGAAGTACTACATAGTGGGTGGGTGACGAGCGTATTTTGGCCCACTCACTATTGCTCTTTTTACTTAGTTAAGTGTTCACCGGGATGCATAGTCCCCTTTTTCCTTCTCGTATCTTTCCCCTTGCAAGTCCCTTTTGGCTCATGCTCGGGGTAAGTATGTATGTGTCTGAGCTTTGGCTTCCAATTTTATTTATTTATTTGGGATTCTTCTCCTTTTCTTTTTCTTCTCTTTTTCTTTTTCGCGTTGGTTTCTTCGTTGCTTCTCTTTCTTTATGGTGTATTGTGGTTGCTGGCGTATGTATGTATGTTGTGTCGGCCGCACCTACTGCGAAGGCATGGTATATGCATTACGGTGTGATATCTCTGTGTCGTAGTCTGTGACCACAGAGTTCGTATCCTTCTAGGGTGAAGAATCAGCACAGACACTGGGCTTGCTGGATGTCGACGAGTAGAAGAACGGTTTAATGTGAAGAACACACACACAGTACCTGTAGATATTTTTTAAACACGACATACCACATACATGATGAGGATGCAGGACATAGTAGCAAGAAACTGTAAAATACTGCTTTATGGTTCAGAAAAGCAATTGTACGGGAGAAAGGGGAATCCGTAATAAAAGATTCCGCTCTGCGCTCTGCTCTCTCTGCGGCTGCTTCTGCTTCTGGTCCGCTGCTGCTGTACTGGTGTACCTGTCACTCTCCTTTCTGCTTTCCACTTTTGGTGTTGTTGTATTTATTGTCTTTTGGGGTTCTATCTTTATGATTATATGTTCATCTGGTACCGTGAAACATACTTTTACTTGCTTAATATTTGTGTCACTAATGTTTGTCCCAAGGAGAGTTGAAAGAATACATATTTCCTCATTCTTTTTTCGCGCTCGGTTTGTTGTTGGCTGTCTCATCATCGTACACTGATTGCTGTTGTAACTCTCCGCAGAAAAAATGTCAGGAGAGAGCACTTTCAGCCGTTGACAGACAGCAACTGTTTCTCGAGATGCCTTGACTAACTGTTATACGAAACTATCAAGTAAGTGATGGTACAGAACCCTCGGGGCTTTGACAGGACACGTTTGGCCTCGCTTGACATGTTTTTCGACACATAAATCTGCTCCTCCAGGATGGTAACCCGCTCCTACCCTAAATCCCAGATATTTTGTTCATTTTTTTTTCATTACGGGGGTCCATAGCTAATACCAGGTAGGACCTATGGTACACATGAAAACCTACTTCGAGTGTATTTAAACTTTTTTATCAACAATATTTGGTCCTGTCTACTATGGTCCCCCGTAATAGTCGACCACCGCAAAACGATAAACAAACCTAGAATATACCTGGTGCGATGTGAAAACATTACGTCGGTGGACGGTTGACTGACAAGCGCCGACACAGACACGTGATTTCGAATCCCCCTGCATTTATTTAATTGAGTACCAGTATTTTTTGGAGGTTGGAAGCATTATTTCCTTGGTATTTGAGTTTAGATGCATTTTTTTTTGTTGGGTTGTTTTGACTTCGGCAAATGTATGGGTTTGAGTATTTTACCAGGTACGAAATTCATCGTACAACAGTACTTGGGCAGGGCGTTGCGGGTCTGTGGGTCGGTTGGTGGGTTTGTCGATGACCCGTGGGTGGGTGTGTAGTGTGTAGGTGGGTGGGTCGGTCAGTCGG
This sequence comes from Macrocystis pyrifera, assembly GCA_031763025.1. NCBI lineage: Eukaryota > Phaeophyceae > Laminariales > Laminariaceae > Macrocystis > Macrocystis pyrifera. The sequence goes on along the minus strand of JASSKH010000008.1, from coordinate 1,806,848 downwards.
CTTGCACGTGGGTGATTTAATGTGTTTTTAGTGCGTGTGGGTAGTCAACCTTACATTAGTGCATAGTGTATTCGTTTGTAATCCGATTCGAGGGTGCAATCTGGTCAAAACACGCATTTCAATACTTTGAATTGCCAACGTCTGTATTTTATGTGGGGGAAATCTATTTACTTATATTGATTGTGCTAAGAAACACGACGGAGACGTTACATCAAATATTAGGGAGTTCCATATATTGACATAGGATTATAGGAGAGGGATATTTAGTCGGATATTCGGGGGGATAAACGAGAGGTTTATTCCCGCGTCATGTTGGATAATAACCTGCATACGATGCATGAGCTGTCACTCGACAGCTCGGATATAATATAAGAGGAGTTCCGTGTTACTGTCTGGAGTCAACCACGCGTTCCCGTGCCAGCTGCACCTATACCTTTAGAGATCAATGAACACACTAGTGAGAGTCCGGCGATCTTCTATTGGCAAGCCTAGCCAAGGCCAACCTAGAGAGGTGGGAACCTGCTTCGGCATGCCTAGTTTCGAGGACATGCCCAGTCAAGAAGCCAGCGTGGAGAGTGAAAAGACCATAGAGGAGATGAAGAAGAAAATAGAGGTCCTGGAAAGGACGATGGAGGAGCAGAGACTGCACGCCGAGAGGGACGCGCAGGGAGCAGGAAAGGAAGGGGGGGGCGGTGGGGGGACGAGAGGAGAAGGAACTGCTGGAAGACAACAAGCAGCGTCGACGGCGCCGACACCTGGGCTGGAGGCCCGATCAGGCATGTCACTACCTTCTTTGTACAGCCCAAGTTTGTCCCAGTCGAGACCCCCGAAGTTCGATAACGTAGAGGCCCACTTTAGCATGTGGCGTAGTAAGTTTTTGGCATACCTATCATCGCTTGGGTGCTTGCATGTACTCAGTAGCACAGCAAACCCAGTTATGGTGGGTGACATGAGGGTTTCGCCGGAGGAATTAGCCTCCAGACATTCCCCCCAGGAGATTAGGGACGCGAGATTGGTGTATGGATTGATGATGGAGGCCATCACAGGATACGATATGGTTGAGTTTAGAATGCAAAAGGCAATGTCTCCGAGTGGTGCTTGGAAGGAGTTGGAAGACTATTATATGCCAAAGACGATAGCCGCAACTCATAGATTGAGGAGGGAATTTGATACAATCCGAATGGCCGAGGATGAAAACCCCTTGCTGTTCCTAGGAAGGGTGGACAAGGCTGCAGATGAGCTGGCAATGCTAGGATGTGGTAAGAGTACGGAGGAAGTAAACCGCCACATTGTCACCAACCTCTCATCTTTGTATACTATTCAAAGCAAGTCCATTCTTTCCCGCCCTTCCATCCCCCGTTCCGAGATCGATGAGATCATCCGTGACGCGTATGCTAACGACAAGGTAGAGAAGGAGGTGGTTTTTCTAGGGCGTTGGGCGTGCAGGGAGTGGTAGGTCAGCATGCCTTGTACGCCGGAGGTGCGCAGCCTGCCGGTGGCGGAGGTGCGGGTCCAGGAGGGGGAAGGAGGAACAGGAGAGGTGGGAGGCTCAAGGATGGGCAACAGCAGCAGCAGCAGCAGCTCCAGCGACAGTATCAGCAGCAGCAGCCTCAGCAGCAGCAGCAGCACCAACGGCAGCAGCAGCATCCTCAACAGCAGCAGCAGCAGCACCGTCCCCATCAGCAACGTGGCAATCGGGGAGGAGCTTCGTCGGGGGGGATAACCGGCCCCAAATGGCGTTGGGATGCCGTGGCCTGCAGGTACCGTTGGGATGACTCAGTCCCAGACTCCTTCGGTACGGGTGGAGTAGTCCCCCCCATGGGTTGGGTACCTACCGACCCACCACCAGGGACGGACGTTGCCGCCGATGCCCCCGCCGCCCGCAGCGACTCCGGCAGGCTGGGGTCCCCCACCGAACAACACATGGAGGCGCAAGGGGCCCTGCTTCCGGTGCGGCAGACCGGGCCACCACGCCGCGGAATGCCAGGCAGCTCCCGCGCAAATGAATATCGCTTTCCCGGGTGCCGCTTCTCCTCAAGGTGGCTGGCTGCAGGAGACGCCCTACGGCAGTGGTGGGGGTACCTCGGCCGGAGCTTCCCCGCCACAGCAACCCTCCTTCAGCACTTCCCCCTCCCCTGGCCCAGCGAACAACGGCAACCCTACGTCTACGTTCGATCCGCATCTCCTCACCGCGCAGTTTGCGCACCAAGGCAAGGCGAATGATGATTTGTTTTGGGTTAATGGGAGAGAAGAGTGGGTAGCGGATTCGGGAGCAACTTTTCATGTGACTGGCAACCCTTTTGGTATGGTAAACTGTACTCTCCCCCTCCCCCTGGTAAGAGCCGTTTGGTGGTCGGTGACATGAGGTTACTGAAGATAGAGTACTTAGGCCAGATTCCAATTGTGATGCACAGCTCTCAGGGTGACGTTCAAGTTAGGCTGATGGACGTAGCATACGTACCCGGTGTTCGCTTCAATTTATTTTCGCTTCATGCAGTAATGTTGAAATTCCCGGTGACACTTGATGCTCAGGGAGCTCACACGTTGAATGGACAGCTGTCTTTCGTGCGTAGGGACGCGGGTTCATACGTAGACGCCACGCGGATTGTAGAGACCCCGATTGCTGCCGCTGTTTTGGCTCCTGGAAAAATGAGGAGGATCGATATTAACGACCTTCACGTTGCACTTGCCCACTCCCATGCTGACACTCTCCGTGAGCCGGCACGCCAGATGGAGATTAAGGTTTTTGGGGAGTTGGTTCCGTGTGGTGGGTGTTCTGAGGCGAAAGGGAGGAAGATGGCGGTGCCGTGGACGACCGAGTGCCGTTCTACCAGGCCTCTGGAGCGTCTGTTCGTGGATCTATGGGGACAACAGCCTACGTCTGCTGGCGGTGCGTCATACTTGATGATGATCGTCGACGATTACTCGCGACTGGGATGGCCGTATTTCTTGAAGCGGAAGTCCGACGTCCCGAAGGTCTTCGCTGGTTTCCTGGCCGACATCAACGCGAAGGGTGTGCCGTCTATCGTGGAGTGCCTTCGCTCGGACAACGGCACCGAGTTCACCAAGGCGGAGTTCGTGGAGTTGCTCAACCACCACGGCATCCGCCGCGAGTACACGCCCGTCGATTCTCCGAAGCATGACGGGGCGGTCGAGCGACGGATCGCCATGACGCTGGAGCTTGCAATGGCGTCTCGCCTGGAGGCCACCCGCCTGTTCGGCGATGCAAGGATGCCGGCGACGCAGCCCGTCTGGGCTGAGTTATGCGTGTACGCGAGCGATGTGATCAACATGACGCCGAGGGTAAGGTACAAGCCGGAAATGCACTCGCCGTACCGAAAATTCTAAGGGAGACCACCGTTTGCGCGGCTGCTTCCGTTTCTGAAGCCGGGCTTCCACCACGTCAGGAGGATCCTGAAGACCGAGCCGAAGGCGGAGGCTTGCTTCTACCTCAACGGCGGCAACCACCACTCAGCTGACTGCAGCAAGATCCTGCTGATGTCTGGCCGAAGGTCGTTCTCCCGTGACGTCACTTGGGAACACCCGAGGAAACCGTTTGTGGGGTTACTGCCTTCGGAGGAGGAGAGCTCCCCGCCGCCGCTGTCGCCGTCGCCACAGCCGCCGGGTGCGCCGGAGCCTCTGAGGGGCCCCGACGTATGGCCCGAGCCACCGTCCCCATCTCCACTGCTGCCGCCGCAACCGCCGTCATCAACGCCGCTACCGCCGCCGCCGCCGCCGTCGCCGTCGCCGCCGCCATCGCCGTCACCGTCGCCGTCGCTGCCGCCGTCATCGTCACCGCCGCCGCTACAGCCACCGTCACCGCCGCCGCTGTCGCCACCGCCCGCCGCCGCCGCCGCCGCCGTCGCCGCCGTTATCATCGCAGTCGCCGCCGCAGCAGTCACCGCAGCCACAGCTTTCGCAGCGTGCTGCCCGGGCACTGGGTTATTATATCCCGGACCCGGGGGATGGCGATGTGCTGAGGGGGCGGACAAGGGGGGAGACTGCACGACACCAGGAGAGCGGTGACGCTGTGCAGAGAGGGCGGACTAGGGGGGAGACCGCACGACACCAGGAGGGTGATGGCGGTGTGCAGGGTGATCGGGCCAGGGGGAAACCTGGACGACATCCGGAAGGTTGAGATGTGCTGAGGGGGCGGACAAGAGGGGAGAGTGCGCGGAACCGTGAGGCTATGGGGCATGGGCTGCTGTCGTTGATGGCAGCGCGGGAAGGTATAGGCCATGTACTTTTCCACCAAGCCCCACCGCGCGAGAACCCTCCCCTTCCCACACGCCCGGCGAGCGAGCTTTCGACGCCGAATTCGTATGCTGAAGCGTGTGCGGACGAGTATTCTGCCATCTGGAGACAGGCGATGGACAAGGAGTACCATGGGCTGGCGGACGCGGGGACATTTGGAGCGACGTAGCAACCAGAGGGGCTCAACGTTATCTCGGCGAAGTGGGTGTTCGCCTGGAAGTCCAACGAGCATGGTGACGTGGTGCGCGCGAAAGCAAGGCTGTTGGCACGAGGCTTCAAGCAGCGTGAGGGTATTGATTTCTTTGAGACTTTTGCTCCGACGCCTGCAGCGTCTTGTTTCCGTTTGTTGGGTGCTATTGCGTGCGAGTTGGGTTTGGATTTGTGTCATTTTGATGCTGAGCAGGCGTTCCTGTTCGTGCAGTCGAGTTTGGATGAGGATGTATTCATGCGACTACCTCCCGGCTGCGGCGAATGTCTGGTAAGGTGGTCAGGTTGAATCGCAGTCTCTATGGCTTGAAGCAAGCGTCAAGGTCGTGGCACAACCACCTTCTCACTCACATGAAGAGTCTAGGATTTGAGCAGAGCCCCGCTGACGCGTGTGTCATGAGGTTGGTCGAGTAGGGCTCTGTCTCCATTGTAACAGTAGTTCATGTGGATGATATTTTTGCTGCAGGACTCAAGGCTAGATGCGATCAGTTCTGTGACGACCTGAACAACCTTGTTCCGATCAACAATCTGGGCGAGTTGCGGTAGTATGCTGGTTGTTGTTTTTCGAGGGATTGGGATGCTGGTACTTTGACGATTTCGCAGCAGGCGTTCGCTGAAAATACCGCGGCGAGGTTTGGTGTTAGTTCTGGGAGGAATAACCCGCTTTCGACTGGTGTGAAGCTCGAGGAGTTTGACGAGAATGAACCCGTGGGTGATTGGCCTTTCCGCGAGTTGGTGGGGTGCTTGATGTGGCTTGCGAACCAAACACGACCAGATATTGCGAACGCGGTGAGGGCGGTAGCGAGGTACACGAATAGGCCGAGGGAACTACACTGGAAGACAGCAGTCGGTATTTTAGAATATGTATTTTCTACGAGTGATTTCGGCATTACGTTCCAGAAGGGTAGCGGGCTTGAGCTGGTAGCGTTTGCAGATGCAGACTATGCCAACAAAGCCACTGACAGGAGGTCAGTTTCCGGTGGGACCATCATGTGTGCCGGGGCGTGTGTGTGGTGGTTTTCTAGGACGCAGAAATGCGTCACACTCTCAACCACTGAGGTCGAATATGTAGCACTGGCAGACACCATCAAGGAGGCAATGTTCATGCGCTATGTATGGAGTTTTATTTTTCCGGGGTTTGGGGAGAGATTCACTACGGTTTTCGAGGATAACGAGGGGGCAAGGCACCTGGCACAAAATCCAGTGTGCACGTCGATTCGAAGCACATCGACGTACGACACCACTTTTTGCGCGAGCTTATTTTTAAGGGGGAGTTTGTTATTACCCATGTAGAGTCGGAGAAACAACATGCAGACTTCTTGACAAAGCCGCTCAACAACACGGTGTTTCGTTACCACCGGGATTTTCTGATGAATATTTGACACGGTTTTTTCCGAGGTGGAAGGTTTTATGTTATTTTTGAGTGAATGATTTGTGTGGACTACGTATAAATCCGAAGATGCTGCCGTTTTTCCGTGGCTAATTCCGAGGATGATACCATTTCGTTCCTGGTGATGGATTTCGAGAGTTTTTGGTGTTTTCGAGTAGTCCCCACGTCAAATAAAATTCAAGTGAAGGAATGTATGCTATCTCGCATTACCGTCGCGATCTGTGTATCTATGGCGGGAGTAGGGGGCAAGGGGAGACCCTTGTCCGAGGGAACGGGGTTCCTTGCGATCTCTGGCATTTATTTTCTTGGCTTAATTTTTATTCTGATGAGTATGACTACCGTGATGTTTTATATGATTTGCATTAATTCCTCATGAAATAGAGGGAGATTTTTTTGGATAAGGTTGAAGAGAGACTATGAAGCGCCTGGGGGCGTTTGCGGTCCATAGAAAATGTTTTCTGAGTTGGAGAGTTTGGATAGTATTTTGGAAATTGAGAGTTTGATTTTTGGTTCTGGAGTGAAATTATGTTTCTGAATTTCGTTTGAGTTGGTCATAATATTGAGATGTTTCCACCCAGCGGAGTCGTACATTGTAGTGTACAGCGCTGGGGGGACATCAAAGTATGGTCGTGTATAATGAGCAGGGGGGATATTGATTGTGCTCAGAAACACGACGGAGACGTTACATCAAATATTAGAGAGTTCCATATATTGACATAGGATTATAGGAGAGGGATATTTAGTCGGATATTCGGGGGGATAAACAGGAGGTTTATTCCCGCGTCATGCTGGATAATAACCTGCATACGATGCATGAGCGGTCACTCGACAGCTCGGATATAATATAAGAGGAGTTCCGTGTTACTGTCTGGAGTCAACCACGCGTTCCTGTGCCAGCTGCACCTATACCTTTAGAGATCAATCAATAACTTACTTGTTTGCCGAATTCAAGCAGACGCAATTTAAATAGATGCACAAACGAGTAAGTATCATAATGCTTCCCATCCGACGATGTGCAGGATGAGCTTCAACGTTGACCACAAAAAACATTCCTGAAACGAGAAGTCCCCGGAAACAAAGGACACCTACGAATGCACAAGGTCTTTCTGCCTTCTATGTCATGTAAGTATTCAGTCATTATGTTGATGTGGGCCTTCATTTCTTTGGTCACCGTCGTTGTTGTTTTAACCTGACGCGTCTCCGAATAAAACTCTACTACTACTGTATTGATTTGAATAGTAGTAAACATCGAAATCCCGGTTACCCAACAACTAACTGCTGTAGTACGACCTTTCAATACCCAACCGTTCGTTGTTGTTGCGTGCGCGGGCTGCCTCCCCCCCGTATCGAACCCCCCTCTAAACAATATCATCCCCACCGTGCCGCTGCCCAAGCTTTGTTTCAAACGTGTTCTCTGCGCAGGGGCCCTCCCTCGCCGGCTAGGAGGCAGCTCGGTACCCCTTGTGGTGGTAACCCGTCTCTCATAGCCACTAGCGGCCTCCATGGGCCCATTCTTCGCTTGCGTTCACCAAAACTCGCACCTCTACAAACCAGTTCTGAACCCTGCGTATTCTACATGGTTGTCTGTTGATACTTGTGGTAATAAAGCCCTTCTATGCTCAAGGTTGATGCGAAAATCAGTCGCGAGTCCTCTGATAAAAATGAATGGGAGGTTCCCAACGGTAGTCGCGTGCTGTATACATACTGACTCGTACCTGATACAAACCTTTGCACGTGTTTACCGCGTTTTGTACCGACACGGCCCCGCTTCGACAAACCCGTGTTGCTATCAGTGCCTACAAGTACGATATTCTCTCTTGTATCTTCTCTGATTTCGTATACTTCTTTCCTTGTTTGTTTCTTTGTTTCCGTCCCCTCCCTTTTGGTCCTTACGCCGGCATTTTCTTTCTTGTCCATGCTAGTTCGTCCGTGAAGCAGTTGTGTTTTCCTCTTAAGCACATGTGTTTTATGCAATTGATATCAGCCTTTAGATCCACTTGCGTTTGGCTGTATTGTCTCTGTCTTCTTTTTTGTCCGAGTGCTCTGGTATCGCTTGTGTTGTCAAGCTCGCCTACCCGGGACGTTGGCCTGACACTTGGTATCGCAGTTTACGTGCAATTTGCAGGCATTTTGGTTGCGTTTCTTCTCTGTCTCACAGTCTGTGGCCACATAATAAGGAGTATCTCTTCAGGATAAGGAGTGTTGAAGGGTCCTGTGCGTATTGACGTAAACTGTCACCAGTTCTTAAGGTTTAATAAGAAACTGATATAATCACACACAGCTGCGTTACAGCAGTGCGACAACGATTTGGTGCATCTACGTCCGAGGTCTTAAATAGTAGGTTGATGACTAATCTCGACGGAATCAATATACTACCGTACACCCACGAGCATAAGACCGTAGCATTTTCCGCGCGACTAAAGACGCCCCAGCACTACCGAGCGAGTGAGTTCGCACCCTGCCGTCCCTCGTTTGCTACCTCTCTTCTTCACAGGCTGGAGGTCACGGAGCAGATTGTCGACACAAGCGGAGAGCGCAGTAATAGTTTTTCTACCGTAATATACCGCCTCGCAGATGGTTTAAACCCCGTGCTCTTCGAAACCCCCGACGCACGAGTAACACATAAGCAAACAGCGATAGTTGTAACCAATAGCCGGCGTCCCCTGTGGCTTGGTAGATAGTCCGCGCGCCTATCGAGATCAATTACGTGGGTTCAAGTCTCACCGAGTGCATGCTCGTAGGAACTTTTTCTTGCATAAAAAAATTATTACTTGTCGTCCCTCGTTTGCTACCTCTCTTCTTCAGAGGCTAGAGGTCACGGAGCAGATTGCAGAAAAAAGCGGAGAGCGCAGTAATAGTTTTTCTACCGTAACATACCGCCTCGCAGACGGTTTAAACTCCAAGCTCTTCGAAACCCCCGACACACGAGTAATACATAAGTAAGAAAACAGCAAAAATTGTAACCAATAGCCGGCGCCCCCGGTGGCTTGGTAGGTGGTCCGCGCGCCTATCAATATCAATTACGTGGGTTCAAGTCTCACCGAGTGCATCCTCGTAGTGATTTTTTCTTGCATGAGAAATTGATTAGCCGAAAGCACAATAGCGTGAGTTAGCTACATTCGATGAAAATCGACGAGCAGAGGGAACGTTGAACCCTATGCGCGACAAAAATAAAAGGCACGTACCAGGGGGAAGAAGGGACGACACCTGTGACCATGGCTTGTCCAGAAGATCGCTGAGGGTAAAAACTCCTACGAGTTAGGCTGTAAAGTGAAAGTGATGATAAACAAAAGCAAAAGTGATGGCAACTCCGGCGATTTGGCATAGTTCCAGCCGTGGAATTCCGTGTTTTCGGCAATTCCAGTTCCGGCCGGCAATTCCGGCAGACAGGGGGCTCCGGAACATCGAGGGAGCCCCGCAGATTCAGTATCTCAGTTATTAAATGTGTTTTTTCTTCTGTATCCTCATGACAGCCTCCGGAAAGGCGCAAATGAAGCCCAACAAGGACCCGTTATATCGTCGACTGTTCTTGTGTACGTGTGTACACGCTGCCCAGTCATTTTCAATATTTCGAGCGCAAAAGGCACCACCGCTACCTGCGGCGCCGGATTGTATTATTGATGTATGGTGCCATGTGATTTGATATATATTTCGTACATGAGGCGGGGGGATGCTGCTGCGGCGCGGACTGGGTGTGTGTTGCTGTGCTGTTCTGCTGTTCCTGCTGTGCCGTGCTGCTGTGTTGTTTCCTATTTCCTATGCTGCTGCTGTTCTTTGAATGTGCCCCCCCCTAAGGTAATGGGGTCTATACATACCGCGGACCCCCTTGAAAATTCCTTCACTCCGCGGGAAATTAAAAATCCGTCCGGCTGGATACAATTCCGGCGAATTCCGGAATCGCCGGAATTGCCATCACTGGTTGTAACCAAGTACTGTAGTCGGTTGATGTTCGGGACGATCGCTGGTGGGGGGAGCCCGAAACCAGGCGGGCAGCCTAAGACTTGGCCTAGGGCAATTGCTGAGGACCTTAGAGTGTTCAAAGCCTCAGAGGGATCAACGGAAGACTCCCCCTTAGTCTTTGGAGTTGGGACCGCACTGTGGCCCACTGCAGCAAAACAGACGGGAAAGTGGTACCGGGGAATCCTCGAAGCAGCTGAACAGTTCATGGGCAGGTGGCACGAGGCTGAGGCAAAGCTGAGTAGACAGCGCCGTGCATCCGCTGCAGGTAGTGTTAGAGGGAATGGGGGGAGGGGTAACAGCAGGAGGGGTAGAGGGAACACCGTACAAGTGTATAGGGGCAGGGGGGGGAACAGGAGGAGTAGAAGGGAAACCGCGGTAGAAGAGAGTAGCAGAGAGACCGCAGATAGGGTAGCAAGGTACCAGGCCGACTAATAGGTTGGACGTTTCTTTGCTACTCGTACCGCCAACTGCTGCGGCCGTTCGGTATGCATTTTGATTTTTTCCCTTCTTATCCTTATGAAAGAAGTACTAGATAGTGGGTGGGTGACGAGCGTATTTTGGCCCACTCACTATTGCTCTTTTTACTTAGTTAAGTGTTCACCGGGATGCATAGTCCCCTTTTTCCTTCTCGTATCTTTCCCCTTGCACGTCCCTTTTGGCTCATGCTCGGGGGTAAGTATGTATGTGTCTGAGCTTTGGCTTCCCATTTTATTTATTTATTTGGGATTCTTCTCCTTTTCTTTTTCTTTTTCTTGTTCTTTTTCGGTTTGGTTTTTTCGTTGCTTCTCTTTCTTTATGGTGTATTTTGGTTGGTGGCGTATGTATGTATGTTGTGTCGGCCGCACCTAGTGCGAAGGCATGGTATTGCGTAGGCTATTAATGCATTACGGTGTGTTATCTCTGTGTCGTAGTCTGTGACCACAGAGCTCGTATCTTTCTAGGGTGAAGAATCAGCACGGACACTGGGCTTGCTGGATGTCGACGAGTAGAAGAACGGTTTAATGTGAAGAACACACACACACACACACACACACTGATAGTGAACTCATTTCTCCCCCGTTCCCCAAGATAGCTTTTTACGCACTCTGATTTTTCCAACGGGTATATATACCCGGCTCGAACGGCCTAGAATGTCTCCCAGAACCCAGACACGGCATCAAAGCCGGCCGAAGTCCAACCACGCAGTGCATTCACGCGATCATCACCGGCAGGGCGTTCGGATTCGGGTTTGGGCTAGGTTTCCGATCGAGTGGGTCGGCTATAGGCGCACGGCCAAACCCTTGCAAAGATTGAGGACTACATCGGCTCGCTAAAATAAGTGGTATCTCCAAAAACAAGGGATTGCCATCATCCCGCAGTACTAACTCTTACACGCATACCAGGTTTGTACGCGAGTAGGTTTCGCAATCTGGGAGAAGGGATCTTTAGGGGTGTTTTTGACTTGAAAATTGCGTAGCGCGGTCTGCACTTCGGAATTGTCGTCTGCAATTGAGAAATTTCCTGGTTCGATGCAAACGCGGCTGACCAGTTTTGGCCCGTGGGCTGCCGTTTGGGGTCAGGGTTAGGGGTAGGGTTAGGGTTAGAGTTAGGGGCTGGGTTGGGTCTTCGCCCGTACCTTGATGCCAACAGGAACCAAAATACCTGAACAGCCTACCAACCTAAAGATCCCTTTCTCCCAGATTGCTAGGGGACCTCTTGTACGTACGTTCGTGCATATGACATCGTACTTTAAACCAGGTTGAATGCAGCAGTGCACGCATGCCCAGTTCAAAACTTCAAGCGTAAAAGATTGCCAAAGAGTTATTATTCGCTATCATTTATATCACACATGGACGTTTGCCAAGATAGGGTAGGTCCTTTAAGCCCCATTTTTGGGTCATCGCTCACAGCCATTCCAAAGAGTGACTACTGCCTTGTACTAACGCATTATTAAATGTTTTTGGAATTGTTTTTTTCGCGACATGCACCGCCTCGACGTTGCTTCTCACGCTGAACGCTAATAGTATGGTATCCCTTCTGGGAGTTTGAGGGAAACAACTTGAAAGGAAAACGGGATGATCACAGCACCGGTCAATAGGTGCTTGGGGGTTATACGATTTTGGGATCTAATTGTGCCCCAAGGAATCGGATGCCACGGCCGTAAGATCATCTATCTATCTGCTGGGTACATGCTTGTCGCAGACGATTGATGGCGCTCGCTTTATCTCTCGTTTTGGAGACTATATCATTTTTTTCCTTAGTGTACAGAGCCACCCGCCCTAATAGTGTCCTGAACGTGTAAGCGAAGGCAAATATACCCCCCCCCCTATCGTAGCACCAGGAACTTCTTGGGCGTAGTCGGACTCCACCCCGCAATCGAGACCCACGTAAAAAGCTATACACAAAATGCATACCCGTGCTTCGAATCCAAACAGCAGCAAAGCAGCAATACTGCAGCAGCACCAGCAGCAGGAACGCGTAGCAAAACGGACAACACGGAATCATTTTACACTGTGGACATGCTATGAACAAATACCTGTAGTCCCTCACTTCCCGGTGTAAGGAGATGTGCAGGCGCTGCAAAGATTTATGCATATAGTACATATGTGACCCCCGGGAAACATGCCCTCTAAAGAATCCAGACTGTACGTACTCCACCCTGAAGGATCAGACAGATCGCCGGAGATCGAGAACAGATATGTCTTCAAGATGTAGGCGATGAAGTGGGTATCAACTATCTGTCCGAGATGTGGGTACATAAACCTCCTATCTCGTCATTGTTCATCTCATCCGTTCTATTCGCAGCCTAGTGCCGCATATGCTATGTATAATGTTGCACTGATGTGTGATGTTATTTGTACATATGAAAAAAAACACATTATTAATAGCAAATTGCCCTACTTAACGTTGACGCTTGGCGATCCATCTGCGAAACCCTCGTCGAGGTATGCACGTACTTTCAATGTATGTACCTATAGTATACATTGCACCAGGAACATATGCTATAATACCAGGTAAAAATACAGTTCGAAGTACGCCATCACCCCCGGTGGCTTGGTAGGTGGTCCGCGTGCCTGTCAAGATCAATTTCGTGGGTTCAAGTCCCACCGAGTGCATGCTCATAGGGACTTTTTCTTGCATAAAAAATTGATAAGCGGAAAGCGCGAAACCGTGAGTTGGCTACATTCGATGAAAATCGACGAGCAGTGGGAATGCTGAACCCTATGCGCGACAAACAATTAAGGCACATACCGGTGGGGAGAAGGGACGACACCTGTGACAACGGCTTGTCCAGAAGATCGTCGAGGGTAAAACCTCCTACGAGTGGGCTGGGAAGTAAAAGTGATGGATAAAAAAATAAAAATAAAAAAATCACCAAACAAGTCGCCACCTAAAACCAGCGGCTTGGCACGAGAATACATATAGAGCATAGAACACTTCATTATAGAGTATATCCTAAAATACATTGTTTAAATCGGACAAAACATGAGATGCAGCCGCTATAGACTGACATGCGATGGAAGGACTTTCTTTCCGGTATTACTTTCTGGGGTTTGATCGCCTATCTCATACTGATACTACTGCTGGATGTACTGATACGCGTATCGATATCCTCTAACATGTTAAACATATATACGACAACGCACCGATCACACCACCCTCTCGTACGCGAAGGCGCTCAGGATAACACGATGCGAAAGTATCGAAACGACCATCCGCGAACGGCGACTTTTCTTTGCGGGGGCTCTGGTGCGGCAACACGACGGGCGATAGCCCAGCCGGTTGATGTTAGGGACGATCGCTGGTGGGGAGATCCCAAAACCAGGCGGCCAGCTCAAGACTTGGCCTAAGGCCATTGCTGATGACCTTAGAGTGTTCAGAGCCACCGAGGGATGAACGGAAGACTCCCCCTTAGTCTTTGGAGTTGGAACCGCACTGTGGCCCACTGCAGCAAAACAGACGGGAAAGTGGTACCGGGGAATCCTCGAAGCAGCTAAACTGTTCATAGGCAGGTGGCACGAGGCTGAGGCAAAGCTGAGTAGACAGCACTGCGCATCCGCTGCGGGTAGTGTTAAGTCGAACGGTGGGAGGGGTAACAGCAGGAGGGGTAGAAGGAACAGCCTACAAGTGTACGGGGGCAGGGGGGGGGACGGGGGGAGTAGAAGGGAAACCGCGGTAGAAGAGAGTAACAAAGAGACCGCAGACAGGGTAGCAAGGTACCAGGCCGACTAATAGGTTGGACGTTTCTTTTCTGCTCGCACCGCCAACTGCTGCGGCCGTTCGGCATGTATTGGCTTGGATCTTTGATTATTTCCATGAGCTAACTTTTTCCTATAGTGTCCCCTTCTGATCCCTATGGAAGAAGTACTACATAGTGGGTGGGTGGGTGTAGAGTGCATTTTGGCCCACTCACTCCTTCTTGTTTTACTTGGTTAAGTGCTCGCCGGGATGCATGTTTCCCCTTTTCCTTCCCGTTTCTTCCCCCTTGCACGTCCATTTTGGCTCATGCTCCGGGCATCTGTCTGAGCTTTTTGGCTTCCCATTTTGTATATTTATTTGGGATTCTTCTCCTTTTCTTTTTCGCTTTGGTTTCTTCGTTGCTTCTCTTTCTTTATGGTGTATTTTGGTTGCTGCCGTATGTATTATGTTGTGTCGGCCGCACCTAGTGCGAAGGCATGGTATAGGCTATTGATGCATTACGGTGTGTCATTTCTGTGTCGTAGTCTGTGACCACAGAGCTCGGATCTTTCTAGGGTGAGTAATTAGCACGGGACACTGGGCTTGCTGGATGTCGACGGGTAGAAGAACGGTTTAATTTGAAGAACACACACATCACTGTTTGGACTGCAGTCTTGTTGGGGGAAAAACCAATGTTTTTGCATACCAAATGCTGTGGTTTGTCCCCAGCATAAGACTGCTATACGAAAAGAGTCAATGCATTGATTAAGGCGGTCCGTGAAAAATTCTCCGCTCTTTGGTGCCGCTATTCGTAGCACTGTGATCGTCTTCTGATGTCACGTTCCCTGCAAGGATCGACTACTGCTGTAGTGTCAAGTGATGTACCTAGAATATTTTGTTATGTATATGCAAGCCGGCGTCCCCGGTGGCTTGGTGGGTGGTCCGCGTGCCTGTCAAGATCAATTTCGTGGGTTCAAGTCCCACCGAGTGCATGCTCATAGGGACTTTTTCTTGCATAAAAAATTGATAAGCGGAAAGCGCGAAAGCGTGAGTTGGCTACATTCGATGAAAATCGACGAGCAGTGGGAATGCTGGACCCTATGCGCGACAAAAAATAAAGGCACGTACCGGGGGGGAGAAGGGACGACACCTGTGACCACGGCTTGTCCAGAAGAACGTCGAGGGTAACACCTCGTACGAGTGGGCTGGGAAGTAAAAGTGATGGAAAAAAAAAAAAAAAAAAAAAAAAAAAAAAAAATACCTAAGATTCAACATTTATTTGAGTTTTTTTTTCGCACTTTTTCCACCTTTTCTCTCGGTACGAACAGTGTTCGGCAAAATACCAAGTACCCCGACACGGGAAGCCCGACCGGAGACGTTGGTTCATGTCTCGGCGTGATCCGTGCACTCGGGAGCGGCAGGCGCTCAAAATTATTTTCCAGGCGCGAAAGGATAATACGATTTCCTTTTATTCAATACGAGGTCTTACATTGTGTACGTACGTACCGGATAAATGTCGTCATCTTCTTCCCTTTTCAGTAGTAGCACACAACCCAGACACGTGTCAGGTACACAACAGGTAGAAATGACAACTTGACAATGCTGCAGCGTGAAAGCACCAACAGGCAACACCGTGCGTGTGCGACACACCCATCTGCGCTGTACTAATGTGGCTAGTTGTGTTTATAGGAGCATGTGGTCCGTATAACTCTCTATCTGCCTATGCTTGCTGCTGCTATGTGTAGCAGACTCACGTACACTTCGGACATAAATGTAAGGACCGGTTCGAATACGTATGAAGTTTGGTGACTGTCCTTGTATCCCCGACGTTTTTATCTTCGGGACCGATACGCACCCAAAAAAACTGGACATCATTCAACATGCACTGTGAACACAACGAATGTCGACATTGGACGTGAAGGCCCGAGTGCGACCCTCGATTTTTTCAACTATTTTTTTTCTCATGTACGTCGCCCAGACACCGTAGACAGCAAAAACAGCAGCGAATGAGCAGTGCAGAGCGGGTGCTACAATCTATGTGGCTAAAACGCTGTACACGCCTGCCGCCCGCCCGCAGAGCAGGAACCAATATCACGCGTGTTCGGTATATATTTTCTGCGCTGTATTGCTGTGGTCTCCGATTAAATACAAGCTACAAACGCTGCGTAGAACGGTTACTATGGACTAAATCGCATTTAATTTTTTTTGTAGATATTCTTGATTCCGCCACAAACATGGTACCATATTTGTCAGTATGTTAATACATTTCTTTTTTGTCGCGCTCACGGCGAAGAACGCCCGTCCCGAACGAAGCCGAGGACTGCCGACAAAAGAAAACAATTGGAAGCACTCCACGCATGACCCACTGCACACGCACGCGTGACGTACACATCGCTCTCGAAAAACAACAACCGTATACAGCAGCAGTGTATGTAGTGGGATAATATTTTCATAAATAGAAAATGATGCACCGAAAAGTGCAATGCAACTACCGACCCAGCGACTACACTTGGTTGCCGACGAAAATCGCGTAGCAGCAGCAGCAACAACAGTACCGTTAAACCTGTGGCAGCATGCGTGTATCGCACAACAAACAGCAGAGACCCTCAGCTTTGGAGATTTTAGGACCAGATAAAAAAATGTGTAATATCAGGCGTAGATCTTGGTGAAAAAAACAATAAAAAATGTTACGATGCCCAATTTCGAACTTGAAGGCGCGAAATCGACTATCGGAGATATCATATGTCAGTACTCGTACAATCATCGTTGTGTTGAACTTTTTTTCGTATCAAGTACGTAACCCAGATACAACAAACCACAAAAGGGGTATACGCAGTGCAAGGCGCGTGCTACAACTAGTTGGCTACAACGTTGTACGTGTCTTCCCCCCGCAAGTAGAGCAAGAAGCAGCATCACGCGTGTGCGCTATTTTGTCCACGCTTCATTGCTGTCGCTTGCTAATACTTTCGTAGTTGTATTTTTGTCTGACCCTGCGATCTGGAAAGCTGGGTGTCTCGGTCTCCTGTATTACGAATATGATAATAGTGCATGGTGCCACAGGTGCAACAACGCTGTTCCTCCTGCTGCTGCATTGCGATACTCCTGGGCATATTAGTGTGGGTGAGAGTTCCAGCCCCTTCTTCGGTCCATCTTTAATTCTGTTTTTTTTATTGTTTTTCTAGATCACTGTACTTTCCAGCTACGTGCCTGCTGGACAACCTGTGGCCCGTCCGTTTCCCCCCCCCGGTACGTGCCTTTATGTTTTGTCGCTTCGAGAGTTCAGGATTCCCGCTGCTCGACGATAATCGAATTTAGCTATTAATAACTCACTCACGCTCTCGGGCCGTCGGCTGATCAATTTGTCACACAAGAACAAGCCCCCACTAGCATGCACACTCGGTGAGACTCGAACCCACGAAATTTACTTCGATGGGCGCGCGGACCACCTACCAAGCCACCCGGACGCCGTCCATGTCTTCAAAGATTTTAAGAATTTGAAAAGGATAAACCGAATAATGAGCTGGAACTCTCGACCACACTCGGCTGCCCACGAAAATTGCAATGCAGCAGCAAGACGAACAGCGCTATTGTACCAGTGGCAGCATGCTTTGAGTGCATCGCACTTCATCATCATCAGCAGCAGACTGACACCCCCAGCTTTACAGGTCTCGATAAAATCGCAACTACGTATTATTACAAAGCGACAACAATAAGTACAGCGCGGACGAGATACTGTGCTCTGTGTGTCACGCATGTGGAGGGTGTGGGCCGTGTGTCACGCGTAGGATGATTCCAAGCCTTTTTTTCTCAGCAGTCCTTGCCTTTGTGGGGAAGAAGCCTTATTCTTCGTGGGGGCAAAAACTACATTCAGTGGCATGCTGACGAACATGATGCAACGCTTGGCAGAGTCATCAAGGTAATCTACAAAAAAATGTATTCAGTCAATTCTTGCTAAAAATGGGAACGAGAAATAAGGCGCGCGAAGCGCCCAGCGCGAGCCTTTTTTTTCTTGGCTTTCCATGGAAAAAAGGCCTCCTCATGACTGCTCGGATGCGACGGTAGGGTGCCTTTCTTTGAGGTTCTCTGTATGTGTGTGATTCAGCATTTGTTTGGGCCACGCTTGACCACCGCACTCAACGTACACGGCACCAATTCCAGTCCCGGCGGGCTCTGTGCACGCACACTCACAAACGAAACCTTCCTGTGCTGGTGCGGTGTCCAGTCGTTCACACTTGGTCGAGTTAGGTGCGGCAACGTGTGTTGGCACATGTCTGTGCTCGGCCATGTTAAAAAAAAAAACAGAACCAACAACTGTAAAATATTATAACGATTTTTTTTTTGGGGTTCTACCTACCTAAAACGAGACCCAGCTCTACGTGTGTTCGTAGGCAGACTGTGCTTGCCCATAGCAACGAGCGTTCGGGCCATGTCCCCAAGACATGCTGCAGGTGGTATTGTCAGGCCCATCCTCCTACTGATGAGGGGACGGAGAAGCAGGAGAAGATCTGCTGTAGTTGCTCTGTTGGACACGTCAGGTTGTAGATTTTTCGTCTTCAAATTAGGAGTGCGGAAGCAGGAAACACATGTACGAAGGGTTCACACACAAGCCGAGCGTACAGCGACGCTGACCCTGGCCTCGTGTGTCCTACTGCTACTGCTGCTGCTGTTTTGTTGCAGGAGAAACACTGCTGCTGAAGTAGATGTCGTACATCAGTACAATTAGGTATTAAGAGTGGTGGCACCTGCTACGAGAATGAAGCTCTTTCAGTGGGACAAAGCATTTCAGATGCAGATTGTTCGTCCTCATTTTTTTACAGAATTTCAACCAGAAAACAGACATCCAACATAACCAGTGTCCCTGCCGATTATTGAGTCCCTGAGAGAGACAATACGAATACACAAGTTCTGTGGTCACAGCAGCGTAGATTTTTCGTCTTCTACTTATTATGCCTGATTTCGAGGTGGAAACTAGGATACACACGGCAATATCCAGTATTTGCTACAGGTGTGTGCGTACTGCTGTTTATTTCATAGAATATCAAGAGCAGAAGAGGCCAAGAACATTTACGATATTGAGATTCACCAAAGACGGCATAGGTAGGTGTTCGTTCGTGTTGGTTCAGCACAAAATAGAAAAATCCGTATTCACCCAGCATGATGCATCGCAGATATGACTACTGCAGGTATTACTGAGGTCGCGTCTTAATACCACCAAGTACTAGTAATGAGGCGCGAGAAGCACGCAGCGCGAGTCTTTTTCATGCTTTCCATGGAAAAAAGCCTCTTCATAGCGGCTCAGATTCGAGGGTAGGGTCCCTTGCTTTCAGTTTCTCTGTATGTGTTTGGTGGGCGGGCGGGTGGAGGTGTGATTCAACATTTTTCTGGGCCACGTTTGATCACCGCGCTCAACGCAGCCCGGCACCAATTCCAGTCCCGGCGGGCCCTGTGCACGCACACACTCACAAACGAAACCTTCTCGTGCTGGTGCGGTGATAAGTCGTTCACAGCTGGTCGAGCTAGGTGCGGCAACGTGTGTAGGCACACGTCTGTGCTCGGCCATTTTGAAAAAACACAGAACCAACATTTGTAAAATATTTTAACGGTTTTGGTTTTTGGAGGTCTACCTAACTTAACCCAGTTCTACGAGTACTCGTAGGCAGACTATTCCTGTCCACAGCTACGAGCGTTCGGGCCATGTCCCCGATACATGCTGCAGGTTGTATTGTCAGGCCCACCCTCCTACTGATGAGGGGACGGAGAAGCAGGAGAAGATCTGCTGTAGCTGTTGTACAGCAGTAGTAGTGGTAGCACTGCTAGAAGTTCTGTTGGACACACGTCAGGATATAGCTTTTGTCCTCAAATTATGAGGGCGGAAGGGGGAAACACACGTACGAAGGATTCACACACTAACCCAGCGTACAGCGACGCTGACCCTGGCTTCTTGAGTCTTACTGCCCCTGCTGCACTGCTTTGCTGCTGGAGAAGCTCTGCTTTAGATGTCGTACATCAGCAGTAGCGGTGGCACCTGCCATTACGGGGGACCATAGTAAATATGACTAAATATTATCAGTTAAAATAAGTAAAAATATAGTTTTTTTTTTATTGTACCGTAGGTCTTGTTTATTATGGACCCCCGTATAATACCTACACCAACGGGGGACCATAGTAAATAGGACCGAATAATGTTGTAAAAAATATGTAATCATATTGATTTTTGTGTATACCATATGTCCTATGAACTATGGACACCCGTAAACCGAGGAGTTCTCCCTCTTGGACAGAGCATGTCGGGTGCAGGTTTTTCGTCTGCATATTATGCCGAATTTCGAGTGCGGAACCAACACAGGACAAAAACCAGTACGTGTACAAAGGGTTCAAGGGTTAGTTTGTTAAGGCGAGCGTACAGCGACGCAGACCCTCGCCTCGTGTGTCCTACTGCTACTACTGCTGCTGTTTTGTTGCTGGAGAAGCTCCGCTGTAGATGTCGTACATCAGTAGTAGCGATGGAACCTGCTACCTGCTACGAAAAGTTCTCTCTCTTGGACGGAGCTTGTCGCGTGCAGATTCTTCGTTTTTAAATTATGACGAATTTCGACTTCGAAACCAACACAGGACAAAATCGAGTACGTGTAGTACAAAGGGTTAAAGGGTTAGATTGACAAGCCGAGCGTACAGCGACGCTGACCTTGGCCTCGTGCGTTCTACTGCTACTGCTGCTGCCGTTTTGTTGCTGGGCGAACATCGCTGGTGTAGAGGTCGTATATCAGTACCAGCAAGTAGTTGTAGCACCTGCTCCGAGAAAGCTCCTACTGGGGGACGAAACATTTCATATTCAGATTATTCGTCAAAATATAGTAATAGTAAGAAGAAGAAGAAGAAGAAGAAGAAGAAGAATAGAATAGTAATAATAATAATAATAATAATAATAATAAGAATAATAATAATAATAATAATAATAATAATAATAATAAATAATAATAATAATAATAAAACAAAATAATAATAATAATAATAATAATAAATAGTAATAATAATAATAATAATAATAATAATAATAATAATATAATAATAATAATAATAATAATAATAATAACAACAATAATAATAATAACAATAATAATAATAATAATAATAAGCAGAACATTCTCGGAAGAATGAGAGAATGTGAGTTTTGTACGTACGTAAGAAGTTCAAGCCAATCAGATGACTGCGGTGATTCATGGTAGCATGAATCGTAGCCCTTGGTAAACACACCTTGTCTGGTACGTAGCCGCAACCTACACGTATCAGCGCAGTGATGCGGAGGCAGAGCTACAGGTCCAAGGTGTGAGACTAGTTTGAGTTGAGCGCTCGATCTGATCTGTTTGAACGCTGAGCAGGCAGGGTTTTCGCCAATAGACACTTTTTTTATTCTTTTATTTTCTTGATCGAGGGACCTTCCTTGGAATAACAATAATAATAACAATAATAATAATAATAATAATAATAATAATAATAATAATAATAATAATAATAATAATAATAATAATAATAATAATAATAATAATAATAATAATAATAATAATAATAATAATAATAATAATAATAATAATAAATAATAATATAATAATAATAATAATATAATAATAATAAATATAATAATAATAATAATATAATAATAACAGTAAGAATAGTAATAATAATAATAAATAATAATATTAATAATAATAATAATAATAATAATAAATAATATAATAATAGTAATAACAATAGTAATAGTAATAATAATAATAATAATAAATATAATAGTACTAATAATAGTAATAATAATAAAGAATTATAATGATAAATAATAATATAATAATAATAATAATAATAATAATAATAATAATAATAATAATAATAATAATAATAATAATAATAATAATAATAATAATAATAATAATAATAATAATAAATAATAATAATGTAATGTAGTACCTGTGCTGATCGTTCGTACCGAGGTCGTCGCGGAGGTGTCGCAGCGTAGAAGTCGCGGAGAAGTCGCCGTGATGAGGTCACGGAGCGAGGGGTCCCTTGTAGCCGTCGTTACGGCCGACGTGAGCCGAGCAGAGTCCTTCGTTGATATTTGGCAAGGAGATGCTGAAGCTAGTCTGACTCGGTGGGGCACCCTTTTGGTCACCCAAGAGTCTGCGGCGGATTACGTATCTCCCGATAGCTATCTCCCGTGATCGGGTCTACACCGTCAATGACGTGAGACCGCTCGTGACCCGAGATTTGATGTTGCTTGACTGATGGCGTGTCCTTCGCGCGTGCGTGTTACGAGATCTGCGATATCTCCCACCCTGGCTTCCACATCGCCCTCCGCTGTATTCGCCGCAAGCCCATCTCAGCTAGGGGTGGTCTTGTGGCGGTCATCGGGAGGATGACTGGTTAGGAAGCAGGGTGCTGATTTATCCGATCGAAACACAGCAGCCTTCACATGTGTCCATCCACTCCTTATAGCAGATGTATTGAGCAAACACGGGTGGTGAAAGCCGGTCCGGCGAAGATGCATACATTTTCAAGCTCTTGCACGCTGACAGCTTATCCTGAAGTTGTTTGGTAATTCCTAACTTTTTCTCAACGCACTAATTCCGTGTGGCCACACGTATTATTGGTGCGCTCCCGTGGTTGCTGTTCTGAGAACCACGGGCATCCGAACCCTGATTATTATTTTCGTGATTAGTTGGGCGGTCACGCGAGGTCGACATGGTTGATTCAAGTGTATCAACTGGTAACCTCGTTTGAAGCGGGGCGGAGTCGCGTGGCTCCCATTCCCTGTGTGTGTGGGTTGTGGTTCGAACAATTTGGTATGACTAGACGTTGGGATTCCTAACTCAGTGTGGGCTTGGGCATGTATTGTCATCATGTCTCTTTCAGCCTTCTACCGATGGGTACAACATTTTTCTTTGCTTCTCCTTGCCTCGGCTATTCCCACCGGAATGCCGTATAGTGTGCCCGTCAGATCATAGTAGACACACGCGTGTTTGCCATGTCTGACGGTGCTACTCTCATCACCGTTGTTAACTCTTATGCCTACAGCTGAGTTAACTGTGTTTGCCAACTTGTTCGTGATTTTGTTGACGACGCGGAGCATTGAGTACTTATTTGGAGCTGTCTCAACTTGTGCTCATTCCTCGCCTACTTTACGTTTTTTTGCTTCCGGTTCCCGAGAGAAGGGAGCGGGGGCGAGGGGGGCGGGGTTATCGCGAGTTGCAAACCCTTCTGGGTTCGGTATGCGGCGATTAATTCGTGACATTGGGGAATTTCGTCTGCGCGATACTAGAGGTCCGACTCCGGGCCGTAACCTCGTAGCCTCAGACGGTATTTGTAGTTGTGGGGGCTTTTTCTGCCATGTCCGCGTCTATGGTCTACTACGCTGTCTACGAATAGGACTCAATCTTAAGTTGAGCCTCGTTGGGATGGTCCAATGCGGGTAGGAGTGTTGGTTTCCCCAAAAATAATTCCGCAAGTTTCACGAATTGAGGTGCCGGCGGTGTTTCCCGTCTATGGTAGGGCTTTATGCGGGCAAGATGGACTGACACCCCTCGTGTGTCGTTCGTAAGTCGCACTCTATATACCACTGGTGATAGTTGGGAGCAGACGAGATTCGGTCCGCGCCATGGTACCAGAAGTTTTGGGTTGGGACCATCCGCGTCCTGGTATGGTTTGTACACGAGTGCTTCCTGTCCAGGTTTGAACACGGGGTACGGTTTGAGTTTGCCGTTATTTTCAGCTTGTTTGTCTGCACGATCGGTAAGTTTTCGGCGTGCGAGTTCGAAAGCGATCTGCAAATTGTCCCGCGTGTTTGGCACGAATTCTTCGGTATCTACTGTTCTTCCTAAATGAGGAATTCCGAGAATTATATCGACTGGAAGTAAAAAAAAAACAGTTATAATATTTATTATAATAATAATAATAATAATAATAATAATTAATAATAATAATAATAAAATAATAATAATAATAATAATAATAATAATAATAATAATAATAATAATAATAATAATAATAATAATAATAATAATAATAATAATAATAATAAAAAAATACTAATACTACAAATAATAATAATAAGAAGAATAATAATAACAATACAGAAGTTAAACCAGAAAACACTGTTGGAAAAACCATGTCAGGTGTGTGTGTTTCTGATTTGGAGTCAGTTGAAAAAGCCCCTTTCAGCACGTTCGCATGAGCTTTGCCCCAGAAATGTTGAAAATTGGTATTTCTTACCTCAAAATGTGTCGGAGTTCTCTCCAACATCTATCAGGGGGTGTTTCCCGCTTCTCGAGAGGCCCGGTTGCAAGAAATCGCCGTCCGCACTATTCCGATCAACTGAGGTGAATATGATTGCGATCGTGGATCGGATCGAAAAATACGCTTTTTGTGATCCGATTGGGCGTTTGGATCGAATTTGACCGAGTTCAATAAAAAAAGTGCGGTCGGCAATTTCCTGTATCTGGGTGCCTGGAGAAGCGGGAAACATCCCCAGATAAATCTTGGGGAAATGTCGGACAAATTCTGAGAGGCGGAAAAGACCAATTTCCAATATATCCGGGCGAAAAACTCATGTGAACGTGCTGAAAGGGACTTTTTCGAATGACTCCAAATCCGACTGCATAAGAAGTGGCCTTATACCTGGCAGGTGTGCTTGTCGCGTACCCATTGTGTGCAAAAGATTCTCTCTAACGAATGAGGAGCGACCCTCAATAGCAGAAGTGACAATCACCGGGGGAGGGCGGGTCCGCTCCTTTGCTCAGACTTTTCAACCTCCTTCCGATAGTAAGACGAGCAAGCTGAAGCCAAGGCAAGGAAGACGAATGCCTTGCGTGGCGCAGGGCGAAACGTACATGTACTGTGGCCTACGCCCAGAACACTGTTACCCAAGCGTCGGACAAATGTAATAGTAGAGTGGGAACTTTTTTTTTCTCGTTGATCGTGCTCGGGGGTGGCATGGGCGTTGACTGTCAGCTCGTATTAATATTAATAGTACGTTTCTCTACTTCCGACGTCCTTTCACTTAACAACTATGTTGGACTCTGAATAATAAAGCAGGACAAATCAGGAATAAGAAAAGATGCGGAAGAAAGTGATCAGCAGAGGACATAATATATCACGCACTCCTGTAATAATCCACAAGAATGTAACCACGCTATATACAGCAGATCCCGATGAAAAGATGTTGAGCTAGGCGTCGGGCCCAGGAGCGAATGCATAATCGGCGTGGTGTGGAACACGCGCTGTCGCAAAGACAACAACGTGTTTTTTTGCGGTAGAGGCGCTGGTTTCACTATCCCGTGCACGCTATTCACTCTTCGCTAGAGGCATATTTATACCTCACTCAGAAGCGGACACATCTAAAATTATGTTTGCACAGCGTAGCCAAATTCCCATTGCGGTCAAAAATCCGTAACCAACACGTACGTACTAGTACAGTACCTGGTATATAAAATCAGGGTTGGAAAAATATAACTTCTCTTCTAGGGTAGATTGTGGAAACAGAAGAAACTTGGGAAACCAAAACCAGGGTAGAAACTCGGCCCAGTGACGGTGGGCATCTGAAAGAAACAGAGCTAGAAGTGACCCCCGTACCGTACAGTCGGCCCGAACGTCAACGCAGGCACTCGACAAGGCTTTGCGCTCGCCACGCGGTTGAACATCGCCTATACGGGGCGAGTCGCCTAATACCACGAGCGAACGTTGGTTTCGATATTCGGTTCCGACGCAACAGAAGGACCCATTTCTACATACTAACCAGGTACTGGTTGTTGCTTTATGCAAACGTTTGATTGTTACGCGCTTAACCCTTCACATTTCTCGAAAACAAATCTCAGGGTAATTTTTCTTTTGGGATGTGCCGCTAGTACAGATGTTGTGGTGGAGGTGAGGTCGCCGTCGCACCTGTTCCGCGGACGCCACGGCTCCGATTCGACCAGGCCCAAGCTCCGCACGCACCGTCTCAAAGATGCTCCTTGGTCAGCTTCAGCACAAGATACAACACCGTAAGGCCTGGAGAGATAATGGCTACACTCGACGACGACACTATTCCCAAAACGGAAACACGCACGTAGTTACTCTCATGACTGGTGGCGCTTAAAGACGGTTCCACCTCCTATCAGCGTATATGCCGGATATATGGTTGTGGTCGTCACCGATTCGTATGGATTGGTATAAAAAAATACATACCTGGTTATTTGTTTTTAATATTTCCGACGGACTCGGGACTGTGAGTTCTGAACTATCCTGGAACTAACCCGCTGGTGGATGTGACACAGCAGCCAATACAGGCCTGATCGCTTGCTTGTATGACCATGAGTATATGCACCTTGACTTTCATGTCTAGCATGTATGACATGTTTCCGCAGTACGCAACAAAACCGGGCCATTCGTTTCTTTGTCGAGAGTCGAAGGACACAATTGTATACGCAGATTGTTTCGACAATATTATGCCGGAGTTATGCAGCATATACGAGAGTAGCAGATTGTTCTCGCCTCCTGGCAACGCGAACAGCAGCAGCGGTGTTGTGCAGATGTACGGGGGACAACAGTAATTTAAGACCTGTGGTGCACACCAATATCTCTATATATTATCCCTTTTCTACGCGCAATATTTAGTCCTATTGGCTTTTTTATATTTTTTTTGTCATCACTTTCACTTTCCAAACTAACTCGTAGGAGAGGTGTTACCCTCGACGTTCTGCTGGACAAGCAGTGGTCACAGGTGTAGTCCCTTCTCCCCCCCGGTACGTGCCTATTTTTATGTCGCGCATAGGGTTCAGCATTCCCACTTCTCGTCGATTTTCATCGAATGTAGCTAACTCACGCTCTCGCGCTTTCCGCTAATCATTTTTTTATGCAAGACAAAGCCCGTACGAGCATGCACTCGGTGAGACTCGAACCCACGAAATTGATATTGATAGGCACGTGGACCACCTACCAACCCACCGAGGACTCCGTGTTGTTACTCCGTAATATACCGTAATATAAGTAGCGGTTGAGTATTAATAGTTGTTTTTGAACCCCTTCATCACGGCACCGTACAAACAACATTGAACCGAATCTAATTCCCAGTGATGTGTCCCCATACCGAGAAAACCGTGCTGTTCGGGTTAAGCCCAAAGAAAATAAAAAACATCTTACCGCGACAGCATAACATTCCCATCTTAACTCCAGCAGCAGCAGCGGGTAAATATTTTCAACCAGATACAAACATAAAACAAAACTTGAAACACTCCTTTATAATGTTATGACGAATGTTTCGACACGACCCTACCGGCGACCTACCTGCGCATCATCGACATAAAAACGAAACGTCATAACGCAGGTGCGGACAAGCTTGCCTAACGCATTGGGTTTGGCTTGTCGCAAGCTGTTAATGGTTTGACGCGGCGTCTGGATGTGTTCTATGCGTCTGTAGTTATTAATGGTGTGTGTTATTCGCATTAAACCGTTCTTTAAACCCGTCGACATCCAACACAACCAGTGTCTGTGCCGATTCTTCAATACCATAGGAGGAGATACAAGTTATGTGGTCGCAAAGCTACGCCACAGAGATAGTACGTTGCCAGTATGAAGTATGCACAGTGGGCAGTGCAAGGCCACGTCATCATACTTGGTACGGCAGGCACGCTTCTATAAACAGAGAAACGAAAGGAAACTAAGAAAGAAACCAAAACAAGGAAGACAAATCGAAAGAGAAAAAGAAGAAGAAAAATATAAGAAGCAAACCGTGGTTCCGCCCCCCCACGAGACGTAGAAGAAAAGAACGAGCTGGAAAATAAGAACAGGAAGAACAAAAACACCACTACTACTTGTCGTAAACAGATCAAGACTAAGGACCAAGGGAAAATAACAGGCAAACCAAAGCACAACGCATCCTTCCGGTAACCGCAGCAGCTTGTGGTAAGAGTAGTATAGCCAGGTTCTCCCTGCTTGTCCGCCTGGCACTTTGCTACCCTGTCTGCCGTCTCCGTCCTGCCTTCGTCAACTATGCCCGGCCCCTCGGCGTCAGACAATACGAAAGCATGCGAAGCAGGCTCGTCATCCACGCACGCCACACGATTCCTTCAATAAGCCTTATCAATCGAAGAAAAGTAGAGGAATAATAAAATGAAAATCACAGAGGACAAAAAGAAGTTAAAGGAAGACCGCTTTCGAACCAGCTGCACCAGATGGCGGCACGAGCAGTATAGAGATGTTTTACTTCCTAGTTTGCTTGATGGCATGCTACCCTGTGTGACATTTCCTTCTTAATTTCGTCCACTACAGAGTCCCTTCTACTCCTTCTTCCCCCTCCCCCCCTCTCCTCATTCCCTTGGTCGAGTTTTCTGTCACTCCTCCTCCTGTTGCCCCCTCTCCTCCCCATTCCCTGGACACCACCTACGGCGGATGCGCGGCGCTGCCTACTCAGCTCAGCCTCGGCCTCGGGCCACCTCACCATGCCCCGTTCGCCTGCTTCAAGGATCCCCCTTTACCACTTCCCCGTCTTTTTTGCTGAAGCGGACCACAACGCGGTCTCAACTCCAAACGACAAGGAGGAGGCAAATTCCGTTGACCCTTCGATGGCTCGGAATTCCCTAAGGTCTTCGACTGTGCATCTATGCCAAGTGTTAAACTGTCCGCCAGGTCTCGGGTTCTCCCCGCCAGACATCGTCCCGAACATTACCCGACTGGGTAATCGCTCCTTGCTTTGTCGTGCCACGCACCCCGCAAAGAAGAGCCATCGTTTGCGAATGGTCGTATTGATGCTCTCGCAACGTGTCATCTTGGGGGCCCTCGCGTACGAGAGGGTGGTATGGTCGGTACGAAGTCAGCGCTGGAAGCCAATGACTCGCAACAGGACTTGGTGGTGAGCCGATCGAAGCTTGGCAAAGGGTTGTGCTCAGAGTGTCCACGTCACATACCCGTACAGCAGGGTCTCAATCACCTCGGCCTTCAGCATTCGGGCTTTCAGGCGATGGGGGGGGTCGTCCTATCATACGGCTCCGGGCCGAACCGTTTAAGGCATGCTCGCATGAGACGGATCAATCGGTCGATTTCGATTGAGAGGTAAGCGTTTTCGTGGATAATGTCGCCCAGGTAGAAGAACTGGGCCGTCTGTTGATACCTCTGGGACCTTCTGTTTCGATGACGAGTGGTGGTGCGAGGGTTGTCTGGTCCGGTGTTTCTAGAAGCATTGTCTTTGTCTTCGTTTCCGACACCGTGAGGACTGCTGTTTCGACGACAGACACGACGATCGTCATCATTTTCGCGAGCTCTTCAACCAACTTCGAGGATGCGGAGATGTCTCGTCCGACAGAGTACAGCATTGATCTATCGTATCCTTCTTTTGACATGCAAAAAAATGTCGTGAGTAGTTAAATAACATCCTCTTACTTGTGCCGCGTGAACAACTAATAATGTGGACGCATGGCACAGTAGAGATGCATAGTTTTGGTTGTGAGGCTCTTCATTTGAGGGGCTCCATGTGCCTCACCTGTAATCCGACGTATTTTTCTTAAACACACTTGCTCCCGATTAATGATCGCATGGTCCATGCGTAAAAATTAACATTTTAACAAAAAGGTATACACTTAGACGACTATTGGTTAAGGACTCGTGTCATTCGGAAAACATTTCAACGGAAATATCCTAGGTATATCGAAGCACTTGTGTGTGGTGAATGCTTTTCCCAGTTTGTCATATTTAAATACATACCTGGTACATAATATCAGGTATTTCAAATATCAGTACTCTTGGGTGTACAGTAGCAGCAGGTACGTACAGTTATGTTACTCCGCTGACCATCTGATAACTTGTAACGCGTATTTCAATCAATATATCCAGACACTAAAGGGTCACTAGCATTCGACGACATACAATATGCATTGTCGAATTTATCAGATCTGAATAGTTATTGGAAAAGACGCTGGTAATGTATTCCCAGTCTGTGGACGACAACGGTACGTAAATACCGTCAATTTCTGACCCCAAATGCAGGCCGCGAAGTGTAACCAACGTCAGGTCTACGAGATTAGCCACTACGGGTGCACTGTCTTCAAAATGATTAGCGCTTGAGGATAGATATACCGAACCTTACAAAGGGGCGACGGTTTGCGAGAACGATACCCACTGAGGCTGTGCTTTCTAAGATATGTCTCCGCGCGATATGCGAAGAAGTTTTGTGGAGGATTGTTTAGTGACACTGATGCGGAACATACATTTCATAATATGTGGCCTGTAAAGCCTCGGCCAAACACGTCCAAGACCATGACAAGGCCGACATCTTCATTGACGGGGGACTTCAATATTCGCGAAGGTAGTCAATCGACAGAGAGCGTTACTCGTAGTGACCGAGAGCAATAATTACATCAACGTGACCCCCACATAAGGAGACTGGTGTGTGACACGCAGACAATCCGGCTAGTGGTTGTCGGTGTGCTTTTCAGCAGTGAGAACAGTGCTTCGTCTCGAGGAGAAACGTATCCAACGGTCAAGTTACTAGTAAGTCAAGTGACAGACGAGGACGCGAAGCCTCACCTCCTCCTCCGTTCTCCATACCCAAGCCATATCCCGGTGAATGAATTTCGATCGGGAGAGAGACTGTTGAGGGAATGGTAGAGCAGTTTCCCCGTTAACCGCCTGTCTGAAGCCTATTTCTCGTCGACGTTGGAATACCCCACTACTAGACACCTTACGTACAATATAACATGTGGTGGGGCATCATCTTCCGAATCCTACCACCGACAAACGGTCACCTTTCCCCCCGCCCCCTCCTTCACCCTTGTCAATTCCCTATTGCCTTTGTTTTCATCGATCCCCTTGCCACCGACCCACATTACGGTCGGCGCGAACGCATTGAAATCACTGTGTCACACTGAACGCTCCAGATATACCTATCCCTGCTGCTCTCGGTCCCTTTTGGTTTTTTCTCCGTCGTCACAAATTAGTACCAGTCCAAGCGCTATCGTTTGAGATAAGATCCACACCTGTTTCGCTGCTACTAATTTTAGGACATTTAGAAATAAATTATTTCAGCTTCCCCTGTTGAGGGTTCGGCGGCAGCGTCAACACTCCCCGTCTTTGGTTCGTACTCAACGCGACAGACGCTGCCTAGAACACGATGGTACAGGCAGAGACCACACACCACGTAGTGTAAGGGGTTGGACAGCTAGTAAAAAAAATAGTTTCCCGACGGGGCGGTTTCTCCAGCTACAACGGACGCGATCCCAGGCGTTTCGAAAAACAAAGTTACACGCGTCTGGTCTGTGTTACATTGTTGATCTTTTAGTCGATACTCATTTTCACGAGTTGTGTGTGATACTTGAGTCTCGCGTATTCTGGGCTTGGGTGATATTACCTCATGCATGAAATGTCTGCCTCTCATATGTACTGCGTCCGATGAGAAGTTATGTTTCTTCAATGTCTGATGTATTCCCAGACCATGCGGTTACGTACATCGGTTCGTTGTTCTCGAATGGTTTCCACACAACACAGCTGGCGAACACGTAGAGCTACAGACGCATGTCGCATGCTGTAGAGGCGGTTGCTCTATGTACGTGCAACGCCATCTACGTCTATACAACGAAAACGGACACTTCAATGAATAGTGTCAAACGCATATATTTCAACGGTCTTGCGTGAAAAGCCCCTCAGTGCCCTTAAGGGTTCCCGTCAGTTAACCTATCCATTTTGATAACTTGCTTCCAACAGGCGACGCGTCCCACACAAAGCAGTAATTGCCCGCGCCGTTGCCGCAGAACACGCTAAAAACACGACTCGTTATCCTCGACCTAACCTAGAGCCCCCCTACGTGTCTGATGGCCTACGTTATTCACCACGGCCGGGTCGTCGTCTGAGGAAACAGATTACCGACGAGAGTGCCTCAAATCAACGGCAATGCGTACAAACAAATTTTGATGACAAAAGGGGGCTTGGAGGGGGGGGGGGGGGGGGGGGGTGTACTCTTCATCATGCATGGCCGTAGTCGTATGACCATAGACCCTCGCATCTCTACAATATCGGGACGGAGCACATCGGGTTGTCACCGACCAGGCAGACATTGCTTGCACCAAGCGAGAAGCGCTGTGAGGTGCTGGGTGAATCGCATGAAGGGTGAGCTCCATCCTACTACGAACCGCTTTAAAGGCGGATTTTCTTGCATATGGATGACAGTGTCAGTGAAGTGATTTTTAGTCTAGCTTGGTCACTTCCAGAGACAGCAATGGGTGTACTATGTAACTGCCTCGTGGGTGCCTTACCATATACACACTACAGGGGGGAGGTAGTATTCATTTTCATTCACGGCCGTAGTCGTGTGATCATACGCTCTTGCATGCAGTACGGAGCACGTCGGCATTTCACCGACCACGAAGACATTGCTCGCTCTAAGCGCGAAGCGCCGTCAGGTGTTCGGCGAGTTGCATGAAGGGTGAGCTGCATCCAACTAGTAATCGATTTAGAGGCGGATTTGCTGGCAAACGGACGACAGCGTCAATGAAACAATGAAAGGAAAAACAAATGGTGTGGCCACTTCAAGAGACTTACAATGTGTTTACTGTGTAACTGCCGTGGGTGCCTCACCATATACACACCTCGAATACGATTACCTTCCTTGTGCGGCGTAAACGTTCTGCCCGCACAAAAACGATCTTACTCGACCGCCAGCCGTGGTACCCGCCGTTAAATATAAAACAAACGGTACCCTGGCTGTTACCTCACGCGGTGAGAGGCGTGTTTTACAGCGTCGTCGCTAAACGACACCAACCCAACCTCTATTTATATACCAGGTATGTTCTTTAGGGAGGGGGGGGGGGGTGTAGAACAGCTGACGCGACAATAATAATACAAGCCTCCTCTTGTGTCTGAAGTCCAACAAACCATACTTTTCGTCTTCACATGAGCACTGCCATATTTTAATTTGTAACTTCGGATGCCAAACATTCCTCTCTGATTGAGCGCGTCACCGGACCAGATACCCCATATAGTGGTAAACATACCTAGTTGGACATCGACACGGGTGGCCGGCAGCCTTTCCGTCGACAACGTGGACGAGAAACAATCATTGTGGAGACTCTGAAAGCTGTAGTACACCACTGGACCTACATAATCAAGCGTTATGAGGTATGCTACATTGTTGAATGTCTCCACGGAGAGGGGGCGGAGCAGGAGTAGAAGGGAAACTGTAGTGGACGAAAGTAGGAAGGAGATGGCAGACAGGGTAGCAACGTACCAAGCAGACTAGGAAGTAGAACATGCCTATACTACTCGTGCCACCAACTGGTGCAGCTGGTGCGAACGTGGTCTTCCTTTGTCTTCCTTTTACTTTTGTGATTGTTTTTCTTCTTTTTGCGCTGACCCTGTGTGATTTTGATTTCATTTCTTTCTCTTCCTTTCTCCGATTGGTAAGCTATATTGAAGGAGTCGAGTGGCGTGGGTGGATGACGAGCCTGCTTTGCGTGTTTCGTATTGTATGACGGCGAGGGGCCGGGCATAGTTGACGAACGCTGGACGGAGGCGGCAGACAGGGTGGCAAGGTACCGGGGGGCCTAGCAGGGAGACCCCGGCTGTGCTACTGGTACCATAAACTGCTGCCGCAATATACCTGAAGGATGCTTTGTGCGTTGGTTTGCCTTTGAGATCCCCTTGGTTCTGAGTAGTCTTACTCGTTGACAACAACTATTGGTGTTTTTCATATTTTCTCTTTTTTTTTTTTCCGGCTCGCCCTTTTCAAGAGTCTGCTCGATCCCCTGCGGGGGGGGCACGATAGTTGGTTTCCTACGTATGTTCGTGTTTCTTTTCTCTTTCGAATTGTCTTCATTTGTTTTTTGTTTTTATTTCTCTTTGTTTCGTTTCGTTTCGTTTCGTTTCGTTTCTCTATATCATGAAATGTGTTTGTCGTGCCTGTCGTATGCAGTATGACGGCATGGTATTACATTGCATACGTGACAACGTAGTACATCTGTGGCGTAGCTTTGTGGCCACAGAACTTCTACCTCTCTCGTAGGATAGAACAATTGGCACGGACACTGGTTGTGCTGGATGTCGACGGGTAGAAAAACGGTTTCATGTGAAGAAAACAACAACGACAACGACAACAACAACCAACAAGTATTTTGCTTCGCCCGCATATTGCAACTGAGGTAATCCCGGCCACCTGTGTAGGTTATGGCATTGGGTATTGGGGACACATACTTGGTGCGGTTCTTTAACGGCTGTTGAGAGAAGATTAAACCTCATCCAGCGTCTAGCAACGGATAGGGGGGTCGCGGGTTCTGCCTCCTTTTTCAGCCCGAAAGGAAACTCGGTCGACAAACAAACACAACATGTCATTGCCTTATTATACTGATCATTGTCGCTTACGGGTGTTTCTAGATACACATACTCAACAGTTTAGACTTATTTGGTACGCGTCAAGCACGTCGAGTGAACCACAGAGCCTCTCGCCCTGGTCGGAGAAAGCGCTGTGTTGGAAAAGGGCATGGCCATCTTCGTGGCAGGGAGAAATCCCCATCTTAGGGATCTTAGTAACTGTGAGTTCAACCCCTTCCGACAAAGCAACTCCCAGCTAGCGAGACTATCACCAGACCTACGTGCGGTAACCCGGGTTAGTACTGCACTAAAGGGTGTATCTCCTTCCGCCCAACGAATATCCATTGAAACCAGGCGTATTCTCGTCAACGAGGTCCGACCGTGTGTGTCTGAAATCCGTGGACGGGATCTACAACCCTAGCTAAACGTCGTGTGGAGTAAAACATTTTCGTAATCATGTACGCCCCGTCTGGACCAGGCGACTCGCCCAACAGCTCACGACAATGCTTGATCGGATGCAGTCAATATATGGTTGATTGATATAGGTCAGACGGCTTCGCCTCGACATTATACCTATGCGACGGTCTGCCGTGCTTCGACTACGACCATGCACGGCATGGGGATACTCCCGCTCGTCCGCGCCCAGTCTAGACGTGATCCTTACTTCGTCCGTCGTAAACCTCACTGAGCGTCACTAACACTCAAGAGGGTTTGCCGCTGAACGTGGATGCCAGCGGCCACTGTAGCGTACTGGCGTTGTAGAAGTGGTGGCATGTTTTATGAGCTACGTACAGACGAAGCTCAGTACCCCACCCGAATCATGGTGTCTTGAGATATTCTCCGACGAAACCAAGTAACATTTCAATGCGCTGTAGTCCTACACTTTTAGATAAGTCAAACAGTTAGGCAACCCGTTAGTTTCTTACCCCGAGGTTCCCAACCGACTCGTGCAACCCGCCTCGTGGGGTGAGTTAAGCGTGCATTGACATAAATTGTCTAGGGCTCGTCGCAGAAAGTCGTGGGTCTCATCGCGGGATAAGAACTGTAGTTCAAAACACTGTCCTCTAGAAATAACAAACGATAAATCTCGAAGACCTCCTCTTGTTGTGTAGATCGGAAGTCAAGCGCTTTATTTTAATATGTTTATGGTAGCCATACAATAGGTCGCAAGTCAGCCAACCATCGTTTGCCGTCGACAGCCCACACGCGTCGTCTAACCCCAGTTCGTACCTCTCGGCTTACAGCGCTACAAAAATACTGACGAAAAATAATAGCTTATTCTCACGATGCGGTAGGGGCGGATCTACATTCTTTCGGTGCTCGTGCTCTAGAAGAGGTCCGTGAGTTTATATCCCACTGACAATATTGGCTGGGGACAACACTTCTCCCGTGACCCGACTTACAATCCAAACACGGCATGACGTGGGTCCAGGTAATAATACGTTAGACGTGGAGTTGCATTCTTAAACGAAGTTCGCAGTTGTTCTATTAACCCTTGTTGGACTGCAAACGCGAGCCCAAAGAAAAAGCTAGGATGAGGTTAGCACATGCTTCCCGCCCTGTTTATGACTGGTAGTGGGATATCGAAAAGTATGAGACGTACCCAGCCTCCGTTTGGGTACCTGTTTGTTTCGAATATCCCCGCCTCTAGACCATAGGGTTGCTCACGGGGGTTCAGAGTACCCTTTAAGTTGATGTCATTGCTTGGGTGATTTGCATCGAGCTGCTAAAGTGGGTAGCGACAGAAAGCGATTGGTGCGCCCGTACATCGTAGCTTGTATCTCTACGTTCTTCATTTATCACGTGGGCGGAGTTCTGACAAAAATTTACCAAGGATCTGAGTCAGTGAAACATATTCTTACCCAAATGTACCACCTGCATCGAAGAATATTTGGGCCCAAAGGGCGATCCCACGACAGGTGCGGTGCCTGATTTTCTGAGTTATGCACACGAGTAGCTCAACGTCTCACGCTAAGCATAAAGTGGAAGATATTTGTTTCACGCAACCCAACCCGACGACTATTTCTACCCACTAGGCTTCAACGAAAAATACATCCAAAATATATTTTGTTAAAACCAAACTTGTTTTCTGAAAGCGCTCAGCCAGTCAGGGCAATTTTTATCAACTTCGTTGCTTCTACCGTGCGATTGATCGCAAGGGTAAAACCTTTTGTGGTCAGAGCACGAGTGCCGTTGTGCCTGATGGGAAACGCTCATTAGGGCAAAGCTCTGAGT
Organism: Macrocystis pyrifera; assembly: GCA_031763025.1. Classification (NCBI taxonomy): domain Eukaryota; class Phaeophyceae; order Laminariales; family Laminariaceae; genus Macrocystis; species Macrocystis pyrifera. The sequence continues at coordinate 1,770,331 of JASSKH010000008.1, read as the reverse complement.
ATGTAGACCTCAGATTAATGTCCAGCCCTCCTGCTTCTACCAAACCGCTTTCCAATGGTTGCAATATACAGCAAGTGCATCAAACAAGGGTACGGTGCAGGATGTAAGCTGAACAAAAATGAGAAACAAAATGGACTAAACTCTTCCGCCGGGCCCCTTCAGGTGACCTCCCACGAGATTACAAAGGCTGCAGTCGAGCTATCCTGCACTTAAGAGACTCGCCTCGCGTCAGGAGTAACACCTACAGTTTACGAAACTCATGATTCGTGGGGCTTTAAACCTCACCCAGAAGCTCAATAGGAGGGACGTATGAAGGCTTGGAACCGATGTAAAATGCTAATTGCTACATGTGCCACGACTGACATTTTTCGAAAAAACAAACGAGATCCCGGGTAGATCTTACAGTGGAGGGAAGCATGTCAGTAACAACTGTTAAGGCTATAGCAATGCTACGGCTACCATGCCACGCGTCGACGTTTCAAGAGTATGAATTGCAACGGCGTGGCACTAATATGTTTATGGGGTAGGCGGTACTCGACAAGAGTCGATGAGGGATGAAAACCCTGTGGTCTTCATGTAGGATACTCGAAAGAAACGCCCTGCATAGGGGAGAAGGGAGAAGACAGAGCCTTCCAGGTCACCCCGGAACATATTCATGACTAGGACATGGCAGCATCAAAAACCACCAAACATATATTGGTCATGGGAAATGACTGCCACAACAACAACTAAATAAAAATTAGCGATGGGTGGCGACACGCGTGCTACGGCAGAAGAGTGCTTCTCGTATGATGGTCCTGTCGGGAGAAGCTGGAAAGCTATCTCCCTATGAAATACGTCGAGAAAATTGTGCGCTTCTCGCGATTCAACCACACGTGATCTGTGGATATAACAACCGTGCAACGGTGGGGGCGGAACACCCAAAATTCCGAGCAGGTCTTCGCTCGCGGATTTCCAACGACCGAGTATAAAAAAAACGGGAGCCTGTGGGCACCGAGGCGTGCCACGAGAGGGGAAGTACGTTTCGCCTGTATAACCCTTCAATGGGTTCATCGTTGTAATCGTGGTGTACAACAGTGATCATTGATATCGTACATCGGCCTGTGCATTTAGCGCTTCGCTGAATCGGATTTCGTGTGGCCTCTTAGTAAAGCTCCTCATATGAGCACAATCGGAAACAATAGGTTCTAAGCCGCTGGAGGCGAGCCCGACCGGGTCCGGTAGTCCACGATGCCATGGCTCACTGTATGTATCAAAACGTATAAAATGTTTAACCCGGTATCAGAGAACACATCGGAAAATAGATAGAATGCCATCGGTATTGGATACAGCGTATTCGTCAAAGAGCCACGTGAGCCCTGCACGGTTCGGGAAATAGGTATCTGTTACCCAACGGTGCTCGTATCCGACCCGGCGAGTTATACATGGATGGTACATGGTATGGGAGCGAATTGAGGTTTGATTCGAAATTGCATGAGCAAAACATCTCAGGACAATATGTTGCACCCCTCGTCGTCAAGAAGGGTTTTCTCAACATGATAAACCAAGAGTTTCTATAGTAAAAATTGAGCGCATCACACGAGGGCAGGGTTGATCCCATTGCCGACAAATGCTACCGCAGGGGGGGGGGGTACCTTCACTACCGAGTTTAGGCAACTCGTGCGGGTGGCTCTGTATCTCTCTCGAAATGTAGGCAAACATAGTTTGTTATGGCGGAGTAGAAATAGGATCCCATGCCGGGTCACATCGCGATAGCAAAAATGCTAAAATCTACATTACCGACAAGAAATAAGTTGGCCACGCGGACGAGGGGCTCTCGTCGGTCAAAATGATAGGGGGCCTAAAGGGTTCCCCTGAGCGTAGCATCAGTCTGGACGCTCCCCGTGGAAATTTTTTGAATTTCGGAAAACACGTACTTTGTCTGTACTGCCTCCTTCAAATGACAATGCGTACTAAACATCCACGACCAGCCTTGATTTTACCGCAGTTTTCATTACTACCTAGAAATATATACAACTATAATGAGCCAACCTCTCTACTGCGGTGGTCTACAAGGGCGTCGGGTTTGACACAATAAACGTCGAACTGGAGGAGGTCGTAGACTAAAGGCATCTTCGGATCGTGTGCGTATTACGCGTTAGTATTTCGATAATCAGCGGTGAGTTCGATCAGGAGTGCGCTTGTTATTCATCGCCTAATTGTCCCGGAACGAAAATGTTGCCAACACCTGAAATAATATCTTGAGGACGATCTGGTAGAAGGGAGAGGATCTTCTCGAAGATATAATATTCGAGTTAGGCGTCCTTATCGTTTTAAGCAAAAAACAAGCCTCTGTCGAGCGATTTCAGTGCCCTTTGGAGCTCCCGTTTTAAATTCCCAGCCCGTGAGATTATTTTGTTAATTTCCCTTTAAAAGCTAATCGCTAGTAAGTTGGTGGGTGGGAAGAAAATAACATCTAGTTATGAAATAAACTATTATTAAAGTGAAACGTCTACCGTACGAACGCGTCAACGTCAGAGACAAAAAATACGAGATTTGTCTTGCTCACCCTCCTACAAACCGTATCCCACATCTATCGACCTCGCCGCCGACTGCTCGAATTGATTTCTCGCCGACTAACCCCGATCAGTTTCTGGACTAGTCCGGTGCAGCCGCAATTACTTCACTAGCGCTGGAATTCCGTAAGAGTTACTCGCTACTTAGTCTTTAACGGGCGTACATTAGGAAGCTGTGATCCGCCTTCATACGTCGGTGACAGGGCTGTACGTGTGATGATCGTGGTGCTCCTACGGGCAGAAGGTGGCACCGGGGGTGTGGATGCTGACGCTACACGATATTTAATAGTAACATTGCCGAACGTTCTAACCGTGCGTAGTCGAGAAAGCGAAGTAAAGGTTGTAAGCGGCCTCCCAGCACGCCCCCTCACCCCCCTCCATGTCACCGTATTCTATACTTGGTGTATACATATACGAGTTGGGTAGGCGTCGGTTGGCGACAACACGAAACACGCCTCACACTGCATGAATTGGACATCCAGGATACCGTTTAATTGTTCCTTTGACGGCGGTCTGCAATGTGTCCGTCGACTACGACTATTGTTTTGAGAAGAGAACCTTCACTGCCCACAAGGGGGATGATTGTATCACGTAGTGTGTGGTAGAGCACCCACGAGGTAGCTAAATAACAAACATATTGCTGTCCGTAGAAGTGATCATACCATCAAATAAACTAATTTGTAGACGCTGTCATCCACATGCAACAAAACCCACATTAAAGGCGGTTCATGAAAGATGCACCTCACACGTACAACGACCCGTTCAACATCTCAAGGCGCCTCGCGATTGGTGCAAGAAGTTTTCGCCCGGTCGGTGAAAACCCGACGTGCTTCGTCCCTGCGTTGCAGGGATAAGAGGGTCTACGTCCACACGACTACGGTCATCAATGATACTGAGTACATCCCCGCCCCGCCCTTTCCCTCCCCGCCCCGCGATTACGCTTTCGCTATAGGTAAGATAATGTTTGGCCGACCCACCTTCCGATTGCCGGATGAAGTAATCTCGCCCTGCCCGCTTTTCCAAAACGGACGCATAAACACAAATCAATTAATAGAAAGGCTTGATGAATGTAAAACGGTGGTGATAACGTGCACGCTAGATTCTGTTGAGAGTGCTCCGGTTCATTTCCACCCGTTTTTATCGATACGAGACCACCATATGTCGATTCCTAGTGACATTATTGGGCATACTGGTTCGTCGCTAAGGGCTCACCTCACATGTACAACTCACGTACATACGTCAAATGGATAGGCGGGCATGTTTCAACTGGGAAACCCCTGTGAAGCAGGTCGCGTTTTATACCTTCGATTTGGAGTTGCCCAGGTTGGATTCAACTCATCTGAGCGAAAAACGCATCTAGAAAATATGTAGCTATTGGTAGTCGCTGGCGGGTGTAAAACACGAAGTACATATTCGTACACGCGGTGGTCAATGAAGTGTGGGACACAAATGTTTCTTTAGTTAGGTAATTGGTTAAATGATCTCACGGCAGGTGGAGAGATATGTAAACACGCGAAGGCGAAAGACGTAATCGAATCTTTGAGGAGAGACCCACTAGTGTTGTCATCGCAGCATATCTATATGTTGATGTGCACGTTCAAGATGGTCTGCACAGGGTATATCGATAGAAGCCAAAGGTGCCGTACGTACTAATACACGCATGCTCTCGTGTACCGTTTGCCTGGTTAGGTGATACCGGACACTAACAGTGTTGAGCCTTGCGCCGTTTGGGCGTACGTAACTCTACAGAACAGTGAACCCCTCGACAACACTGTGCATTGTCGGCTGGCAAATATAGAACTTTCAAGAAAATCACGTATATTTTGGTGACTAGTATTCTTGCCGCGATGCTTGTACACTACATCAACAGTAATAGACCAATCATCGTATTATGTACAACAAATGGAAAGTCCGATGCGCGTTTGAACCTCTTCGATGTCTCCGGTCGTAATATTTTCTGTGTTGTACACCAACCGAGCGTTTCGCTCGAGTACCAAGTGTAACATCTGAAGGACTGAACACCAAGCACAAGAGGAAGAACAAGAAAAACTGGAGCAGATGAAGATCGGCGACGCAAGCCCTCGGGGGACAAGGGTCACACGGGGTGAGATAGTTTCAGCCCGGACGATGATGAGCGTGCACACAACGAAGGAAGGTGTGGCGTGTAGTCCGGAGTGTTCGGGCTAGATGACAGATATACGATGCACTCCAACTGATTAGCACCATATGGAGCGGGTGAAACACAACCCTGGAATTAATCCTTGTCTTTGTTCTGATGTGGTATCCACAATCGAAAATGCTGATATTTTTATTGCTGTACGTTATTCCTCGAGCGCAAAAGTATGGGGGGGGTAGGCTGCGTCGCCCTGAATGACTTGAAATTCAAGTCGCGCATCATCGCTACAAAAAAGGGGTAGGCTGTGTCGCCTTGATTGACTTAAAATTCAAGTTACACACCAACGCAAAAAAACTCGCGCGCGGTGCATGCCGTATTAGGCTGGGCCACCGATGTAAGACCAGGGACTTGGACCCAACGAGATATCGATAGCAAGCATGACATGGCGCATACCAGCGACGAGCTGCCCGGTTTGTTCGGAAAGGCATGGAATCTGATTAGTAAATTGATGGATGTGCTGTATTCATTTACAGTAGACTTCCATGGAAAGTATTGCGGTGGGCTGTCAACATCTGTTCGACTCTATTTGGCAGCCCAACCTGATCGACTGTCAGTATTTTCGTTGTCATATATCACATGTACTGGTGTTGTTCAAGAATATCTCGCCGCTGGTATCGAAACAGCAGTAGTAGGGAGTACTTTTGAATCTCGTTGCGGGATGATCGCCTCCCGTAGATGGTGCTAAGTGTGAAGCTGGACGCAATTACTGATGAGCGTACCATGCCACCAACTCTTGTCTACCGCCGCCCGGAGAAAACGCGCCTCAACTCGGGAAATGCACAGAAAAGCCGTATCTCCGTCTCTACAATGCTATCGGTAGTCCATACGCTAGGCACGATGCCCAAAAATATTAAAAATGTAGTACTGACGACCTGCATTGCCGTACAGGATTAATATTAATATTAGTAACAGTATATGTAATTTGGAAAAAATACAGGAACCACACTGCTGGTGTACGCTGTACCTGCAGTTTGATTTTATTTATTTCCCGAACAGAGTTGATTTATCGATACACGGGGTTGGTTGATACCACACCACAAGCGTACAGGGTGGGGGGCTCGCAGTATGCATTTTTCACATATATATGTATGTAGAGGACGTATACAATATATCCATGATACTAAAACTGTAGGGCAAGATCCCGAGGGACCCTTGAACCTGTCTCTCTTCCCGCCTTGACGAGTCACCATCTTGAATCGTTGAAACCGCAGCTACACAGCAGTGTCTGAAGGATGACTTGCACAACACCGTATGTATATGTGGTATTCACGTGGGGATATGGTTTTGATCACGGGGTATACTGATGAAGCATGATGAAGCAGGGTAGAAAGGACGATTGGAAGTTGGAAGACAACAGCCTGGAGGACGTATCTATATATGGGAAATAGTATAGGTCGTACGGCAAACCCCCCCGCGATGCTTGGTCTTTACTGCAGTACCCCTTATCACTACCGCAGCAAAGTATAAACACCGCTGCCTCCCGGTCAGCTGTCCAGTACTTGTACACCAAGCAGGTTTTCATTCGGGTGAAAGCACCGCATGAAAGCTACGTTGAAACTGAGAACTATGCAGCAACTCATGTTCATCAGCATAGATGGTGTTAGGGTCTTCTCGTACCCGGTACGTTGGCATTTCACTTGATCTTCTCGGTATTTACCGGTACGTCGGAATTTCGCTTGCTTTCTTGCTTCACTCACTCATGGGTTCGTCTGCCAATTATTATAAATCAGAACGAACACTGGGTTATCCTGGTGTAGTTGGATATAAAGAACGGTACGGCACACACATATAATAATATAGGAGTTACGTACTCCTACGAATCATGTCCGTGGGGTCTCCATACAGTAGACATACAGAGTAGTATCATACAAAGGGTTATTTATTTTTATTTTTATTTTTTATCCATCACTTTTACTTTCCAGCCCACTCGTAGGAGGTCTTACCCTCGACGATCTTCTGGACAAGCCGTGGTCACAGGTGTCGTCCCTTCTCCCCCCCGGTACGTGCCTTTATTTCTTGTCGCGCATAGGGTTCAGCATTCCCACTGCTCGTCGATTTTCATCGAATGTAGCCAACTCACGCTTTCGCGCTTTCCGCTTATCATTTTTTTATGCAAGAAAAAGTCCTTATAAGCATGCACTCGGTGAGACTTGAACCCACGAAAATTGATCTTAACAGGCACGCCGACCACCTACCAAGCCACCGGGGACGCCGTTATACATCCGTATTCTCCCCCCGGCTCTCATGAGAGCTGTGAGCACACAGCTCAGGCATATACCAGGAACACAACAGACAACATGCACATATCCCACCGTTCCAACGCTGCCGGCCACACGCCGTGCGTGTTCGACACGCCCATATGCGCAGTGTTGCTGTGGTTGGTCGTGTCTGTCGGAGCCTGTCGTCCGCATTCCATCGTCTGCCATATATTTTTTTATCCATATGTACCCAGGATGACGTATACAAATATCCCATACATACATTTTTTTTAGATTGTTGCACGGAGCACGGACCACCGCCTAGAGAACAATACCCACAGCAGTGCACAGAGCGTGCTTACCTCCAGCTTCCTACAGCACCACAACCAACCCTGCTGCCCAGCAGCAGCAGAGAGCACACCTTGCGCGCATGCATGATCGTACTGCGGCTCATTCGTACAGCAACGTTCGTAATATACCTACAGCAGTACATACATACAGCAGTAGTTCTGATTGCACTGTGTCCTACATTGCTGATCGATAGATCCTAGAGCCAGCTGAAAGGGGATCAGTACACGGACGTTCCTCGCGTTGCATTTTACAGCAGTACTGCTGAATATGCAGTCGTACCTGTACAAGCTACTCTACTGCTGTAGGAGATCGTGCAAAGTGTTTTAGATTGCGTAAAAAACACGACATGCCAGTTGTACGAGCGCTGTTCTAGCGTATAGGTTGAAACTGCACTTCTTGCTGGATAACATTTTCGTTTCCGAGGTTCGACTCGCACCATCCACGTTTTTAATTTCACTTTTTACTATTTTTGTACCAGAACTACAACAGAGTATTACAGTAATAATGATAGATTCGTCCACACCTTGCTTTTTTGAACGTATAATGTGATAGAGTACATATTACTTTGGTGTTTTAGCCCAAATTAAAGAGTTTGGGCGGCGCGCTTGCGTGTGGCGTGCGTTCATACCTCAACATTTCACAGCTACTCGGAATACTTGGGAGTAAAGCAAAGTATGTTCGAGAAAATACTGCTGCTATTACCGTAGGTACTTCGTACACTCGCAGTATTTCAGGCTTTTTGTACTCGAGATGCTGCGAGTACTCGCAGTATTTTGAAGTTCTGTAGATACTACTGCGTATACTTTCTTCGGGCTCGCACTAATGCGGGGTTCGCTACTGCTGCTGGCATGGATACCGCCTGTTGTGCTTCAAGTGTCTCGGGGTTCTGTACCGCGGGTACCACAAGTATACCATTAAGTACTAGTCTATTATAGCAGTATTTCGTCGATTGGTAGTGTTCGTACTGCTGCTTCCTCTGCGAGACTCAGTACTCGCAGTAATGAAATACCCTCAATATGCCCAGCATACTTCGAGTATGAAGTATACTTCAACCGTTTGTGCGCCGTGCCGACAAGTCTCAGGCCCAGCGTTCGGCACAAAACATACACCAGCTACGAGCTGGTACACACGCCAACTGCCATACCTAATAAAACACACCCAGATAGTTCCACACGAGTGGGAGTTGGAGCAAACTACTTTCGCTGGAGACAACTTGAGCACTCAAAGCAGTCTGCCAGTATTTCGATATAATATTATGCATGACTGCGAATGCTCTCAGTATCTCGAGGTTCTGTACTGTGCGCATATATTGCCTTCACCCCAAGTATTTATGTCGTGTTTCGATACTACTACTGCGGGTACATCAGGTATTCTCGGGGTTCGGTATACTGCTCACACTCACTCTCATTACTCTCAGTATTTGGGCCTTCCTAGTACTCACAGTTGTTTTGCCGCCTGTATTCCAATACTCTCAGTACTCGGACTACGATTTGTTCTCGAGCATTTACCTGTGAAACCTTGATATTATACCCTGAGCAACAAGAAACATTTATTTTAGGGGAACATATTATTGTAGTACCAGTAGTATGTATGTATGTATATGCTGCACCTTATTACTCAGCCGATCCCAAAGCATTTGGCGCAACCTCGACCTCGCGCAACTTTTATTCGTATGTACTCACGAATTAATCGCCGCGAGTCAGCTGGATCAATGTATCTCAACTTACCGATATCCTATTATATATTATTGTAGTAATTAATGATCCCACACTAATTCCGCGAACAGCAGTATAATAGGTACGATCGCAAACACCCTTGGTGTATTTATATTTTTCGTGATTCTGGCAAAATTTGATAATTGACGGGAAATTAATTATTTATTTTCCGGATTGGGGGAGAACAAACCCTTGGTGTATTTATATTTTTCGTGATTTTAGCAAAATTTGAAAATTGACGGGAAATTAATTATTTATTTTCCGGATTCGGGGAGAACAACCATGTTTTCACGAAAAGAAATTGCTCTAAAAAAAAAAAAAAACATTCTGGAGCTCCTGTTTGATATATATAAATATATATATATATATATTTAAATATATATATAAAATATATTTATATATATATTTAAATATATATAAATATATATATTTAAATATATATATATTTATAAATTTTTATATATATATATTATATTATATGCTGTGTGTGTGTTCTTCACGTATAAAATTGATGGGTGGGTGCAGGTGCTATACTTCTAAAAAAGTGTGCAGGGTTTCATACTAGTATTATTATTTCGCTCTTGCGCCACTCCCCTATTAATACGGCACCTCCCGGAGAGGAACCTTGTGCATCCGTACGATTACACGTTATTCATGCTGCCTGTCAAGTTTGTTTTCTTCATTCATGTACTATAATTTACAGTACCTTCAACTTACCGAGCTGTATCACACAGTCTCAGTTTACTCTTGGCAGATACCCCGTATACTTCTATGCTCTACGGCGCGGAAGTAAGCAATGAGATAATTACTGCTGTGCATAAGCCACGATACTCTGGTACTTTTCAGTCTATGGCCGAAGATTCGATTGAAGCACTATTATCTGCTGTAGATTACATAAAATAATGTCAGCACAGAAACACAAAGACCAGACCTATTATCGCTTCTGTTTTTAGCGGCGAACCATTAAGCTCGAATCTCAAGATAGATGAGGCAGGGATTTATGCAAGATATGCAATAAAAAGCCAAGGAATCAACTGCTGAATGCAGGGGAATAAAGAGCCTGCATTGTGACCCCGGATGTCTATACGTAAGAGGGATAGAGAAAAAAAAAGGGCGAAGATAACAAATGGGATGGAAATCAACGATATATCTGTATCGTACATACATAACTACGTACCTGGTACGAAATAATAATATCATGTATGAAAAACCAGCAAACGAGTAGGACGACACACTGCATGGTTGGTGGGCGTCGAGGGGTTTCAAGATCGGTTTGGTTTGAAGAATACACTGCAACTGCTGTGTGAGGCCCCATACCTTATGTGAGTATAATCTGATGATTGGGTTGTCCGAGAACGAATCCGGCCTGCAGTCAACGCTGTAACTCAGAGTGTGGGTTGTTCAAACACATACTACTGCTGTAGTCCATATTTCGTATGATGTGCTCACACTACCCGGTACAGCAGTATAATAATTACTACTTCTGTAGTACCTACCTGGTAATTAGTATGATGATCTCGCACTACAGTATAGTATTAGCCCAAACTCCTGAAATCCTGCCCGTGGTGACAAAACAGGCTGTAAAAACTAAAATGCATCTCGACTGGAGAAAACAAACAAGTGTGACATAGTGCCGTACCGGTAAGCGAGAGAAACGGTATTAACGAGCTACCAGGTATCCGATTTGGTAGATACCACTCTATATCAATTGAAAATGAATGTACACCCAACATAGAGCATAGAGCGGGCTAGAACTTTGGAAAAACATATCAACCTTGATGTGAAAACAGATGCTTGGCTCCTATCATGCTTGCTTGGCCTGCAGAATTTGCGACTGCTCTCCCAGCACTCATATATGCATCCTAAGCGGTGGATTCGAGTTACACTATGCAAACCAAACTGAGCAGATAAAACCTGACATTTTCCGCTAGGCAAAACCCTACCCAGGACACTTACTTGTTCGCTGCCTTACTCACTATCGCGGTGAACAGAAAGTCAACCGATTTTTACCCTTTTCTAAGTGTCTGATATGTTTCCCAATGTCGACTGGGCATCTTAGCCCCTGGAGTATTGCGCTGCTGTATATGTACCTAAGTTTGACCCTACTGACAAGTGTTTCGTCCGCGGAATGAAAGGGCAGTTCTAAAGGCCACATGTGTCCATTGCTCAAACTAGAGGTTTCCTGAATGTCAAAAACCAAACGCTAACGGCGCGTGAGTTTGCGAACGCGAGCGCGTACGTGTCGGGCGTACCACGCGTCCCTGTTTTGTTTGTCTGTATCCGAGTAGCGGGTGATCCGCCTGATCAGAGTAGAATGCTTGAAGAGACACTAAATTGCATGGCACCGAATGCCGAGAAACATGTTGGGATCATACTGCTGCTCGCTCCAAGTATAGTGGCCGAGTGTTGAAGGAACGAATCAACAGGTGTGATTGGAATGCCAGTAGGCGGTAGGCAGTTTCCGTTCTGGGGGGGGTGTTTGTCTCCACCTTGCTGCAACTACTTCCACAAAAACCGTTATACGAGGGGTACGAGTTGGGAGTGGTTGCGGACGAATGCCGTTTTAAGACGCGCGATATATTTTAGCGTGAAAAAGTCGCACGAGTGGACAGTGTTCGTGCCGGGGAGTGGCGTAAACGTTCTTACCTTCAAATGACTTACTTAATCGGAATCAAATATTAGCCTTGGCTAGCGCCAGTAAGTCGAAGTGGCGTAAACGTCAGTACCTTCAAATGACATAGTCACTCGAGATCGAATAATAACTTTGGCTTGTGTCAGTAAGTGGAAGCCTGCGACGTATGTTAACGTTTGTACCTTCAAAAGACTTACTCGGATCAGGTAATACCTCAGTGCGAAGCACGAAGTATACGAAGTAGAACTCTTGACGATAGAAGGAGGCCGGAGTAGAAAGAGGCCTCATGATGAACTTCCTACAGGCCGTGATGAACCTATACATAAAACGACCTCCACATTCGCAAGGAAAACCTACTCTCAATGCAGAGAAGTTCGAGATCATCACCTAAAGAAAGGCCTATACCAGGTATAATATAAAAACGCGTAGTACGCGCGACCGAAGTATCACACACAGATTGCAAAGGACTAGCGTGGAAGCTGGCAAATATGAGTTTCCACGAAATCCTCGATCTCTCACAGCTCTTGTATTTATTCTGTCAATATATCGAAACGTGGTATCCATACCAAGAGAGTAGAGAGATCTGGACAAACTTCAGAGTGGCAGATGCATTCTATCTTACGGTCTATTGAAGAATGGTACAGTGCGAAACGTCTTGCGAAGGTAATTGAATGGTGGCAGCATCGACACAGTCCACTGTGCACGTTGAAACCTGGCATCGAAACGTGAATTTTAGCCACATCGACCCGGTCAAGTACGTGAGTATATTGGAATACTCATCAGTGAACTGTTATAACAGGTTTGACAGTCACGCGCGCAGAAATATAGAGCGGGGCAAAGTGGACAGTCACCGCAGTGTCTCGGTAGTGTGGCCACGTATAGCCATACGACCAAGGACTGGCAGAATTCTCTCAAATCTCAGTTAAAGGTGAAGTGTTGGGGTAGGACCATGGTAGCTTTCAGTGGAATATGTGTCTGGCCGAAAGGTTAAACGTGTATGTTATTGTCAAAGTGCAGACGTAGGCTTTCGAGAGGAACCCCCACCTCAGATGCAGGCGAGACAGGAGGAAAACACATTTTTTCGCAGATGAGTACATGCTCCGAGCGTGTTTGACAGATGTGGCGCTGCCAGTCGCAAGTGGTGTAGAATGTACGAGGGTCAGGTCCGCCGCTCTTCTCAACACCGTTCACGGTGAGCACCGCGGGAACAATAGGCGCTGCAACAACGGGTGCGACGGCAATAGACAGAGGAGGAAAGCTGCAGAACGTGTTGACTAAGGTCAGGACCGCTGCTCTTGTTACCACCGTCCAAGGGCAACACCGCCGAAAGGAAGGGCGCTGCAACATCGGGCCGACGGCGATGGATGCAAGAGGAATCCTGCAGAACGTCTGGACGAAGGTCAGGACCGCCGCTCTTCTTACCGCCGTCTGAGGGCAACACCAAGGAAAGCAGAGAAGCTGCAACATCGAGCAGACGGCGAGGTGCGGATGTGGAAGGCGCACGCGCTGCAGCGGTCCATCATCGTAATACTCGCTGGCCACTGTCGCTGATATGAACCGGACTGGGGGGGTGTCCGAGGAGGAAAGCGCACACGCTGTCGCCGGGCTAGCACCGGGGCGCCGGCTTTGTGCCGACGATGGTTATGGGTCGGGCAGGGGGGATGTTACAGCCAGTGGCGCCACGGACGCAGGCTCATAGCGCTGCGACTGTCGTGACCAGCGTTATAGGCAGGATATTACGGCGGGCGTCAACTGTCCTTTTCAGGGTCACGTGTCGGGTCTATTCGATAGTTAGAGGGTAAGCTTCGGTTAGCATCCTCTGGGCGGATCTTATAGGGGCAGGTACAATCCCCGGTGTGGGAACGCCTTCGGTCTCGGGTACAGAGCCGGTAACGAGGTTCCGGGACCACCCAGTGTTTACTAAACACCACCAAGTGAAGAAAGAAAGTCAAAGCCAAGTGATCTGTGAGACCTGTCCTATCGACCCCCAGCGCCTTGGGCCTTGCCTTGGCCGTCGTGCCCTTCATCGTGTCTATAGTGCTTTGTTATCGTTTCGGACCGTGTCAGGAGTTACGACGACTTGCGTTTTTGTATCAGCAGGGGCCGCGTCATTTACGGTCCCTTTCCAATTTGTGGATTGCCACTCCTCTTCGGCGGCCATACGTGTTGCCTCGGTCATCGTTCAGAGCCTAATGTTTGAAGCAATCAGTTTACCATCTACGTACCTGGGAGACCTTCTCCCTAGCGTCAGAAGCACGCTCTACCACTCTCTGTTGATTGTACTCAGACACACGGCATATAAGATCCATGTTAGATTGGGGAGTTCCATGCTGAAAAAGGATTCTGGCAGTAGGGTATTGAGACATCGGGGTAATGTGTGCCCACCAATGCCGCTCGTCAGTTGTAACTCTATACTGCATATAAGTCAAATCAACTCGACAGCGAGTAGTAAAATAAGAGGAGTTCCGTGTCATGTCTGGAGTCAGCCACGTGTTCCCGTGCCAGCTGCGTCTATACCTTTCGAGATCAATCAATACACTAGTTAAAGCCGGTGATCTTCTATGTGCAGGCGTAGCCCAGGTCAACTTAGATAGGTGGGAATCTGTTTCCAGCATATCTATTGTTTTTCGATGATGTGCTTAGTCAGGGGCCAGCGTGTGTAATTTGAGAAAGAGATCGAGGTCCTGGAGGAGGGAACGTGTGCGTGAGAAGGACAGGCAGCAGATGCCGCACCAGAAGCAGCAGTAGTCCCAGCAGGGCCAAGTTTGAGCCGGGCCCGGTAGATTCGCTTGGCACTGGTGGAGAAGGCACTGGGAAGTAGCAGTTGCAGGGGAGAAGCAGTTCCAGCAGCACCGTCAGTAACGCCAGCAGTCAGAGGATTGCTGCACTTTTGTTGCGACGATGAAGCGCACGTAGTAACCATTGTTACCGCCGCCGCCATGACCACCGCCGCCGCAACCGCCGTTTTCGCTACCGCCGCTACCTCCGCCGTCGTCTCGACCGCCGCGTAAACATCGCTGCTGCAACACTTTGGGATAGACAGGCATCTACCTGAATCTGTGGGTTCGCTGCGCGCTGGCGACCTAGATGTAGAACCTATACTATTGTGTGAAAGAGAGAGTTTGGCCGGCAGGAGCCGGGAGGGAAGGTGTAGACCGCGGGGGCGACGCCGGAAGTGTTCTGGCAGAATCGTTTGCCTGGACTGCTGAAGCACCACGCCCGCAGGTGGTTGATGGGGGGGACGTTGCCCCCGAAGAAGGAGGCGAGGGAGAGAGTGAGTATGGGCGCAGGGGGAGGAGTCTGCATCATCTGTTTGGGAACAGCGCACGGGCGCAACAGGATGCGCTGCCCCAAGAGCGAGAGGATGAAAGAGAAGGGATCGAGGCGCCACCAGCAAGGACTTATGTCTGTACCAGGGACGTTCGACTTTGTTCATCGATCGCTGTGGTGACTTCCGTTTTTAAATTGATTGTGTATCGATTTACGAATGGTAGATAATCTCCAAACATTGGAGATTGAGATTTCTGAATGCTGGAAGTGGAACTCACAGCTGACGTATTTCATAATTTAATAAAAAATGAAATGAAATGCACAGACGTATACATATACAGCTTTCCTCACTGAAGTTATCCTGTAGACGTACTGCAGGACTAGGACCTCTGACTGTTGTATGGTTGACTGGTCGAGGTCTCTGGTTGGGCATCGGCACGAGTACGAGTATGAAATGAAAAGCGTAAAGATACTCTACAATTTAGTTGGGATACGTGCAAATGATGTGAGCTCCATGGCTGCACGAAGACCCTTCGCCCATGTGCACCGTTTAGAAGTCATTACGTATCTTAAGCAGTAAGAGGATTGATAAGCCCACCCTATAGCTGCGTTTGGCATGGCGTTGGTCTGATGCTGGCAGAACCGAACAAGTACAGCAGAAAGAGGTCTATGTGTTGAACCATTGTGCCTAACAAGAGCAACGCGTCTGTTTGCGGCATTTCACACATTTACATCTTTGTATGCGGGTATCTCATTTTCGAGTTGTTGGGTTGATGTGTAGCTGAGTAAGACGACCCGCGCCACTTGTTACGTGTTAAAGAGCAAGATATTTATGGACGCATAAATACTATACGAGTAGCAGCAGAAGTAGTATGGTCCTGAGAGCAAGAAATCAGAGTATGTATTGCACAGATTTGCGTAAAATACTGACTGGATTGCTGAGAAGAACACCCTCTCATGCAGCGTCTGTTGTTGCACCGGTACTACTGCTGATAATGATAGAGTTATGGATATGAGCTGAGACGAAAACATTTTGGTTGGCACTGCTGTATATGCCCATCAAGTACGTACTGCAATATATAGCGGTCGAGGAATACATAGGTTTGATGTGGGACCAGGTATTCTGGTTGACAACTGTTCATTTGCAGTAGCATTTGAGAAGTGGAACTATGCGGTAAAGAGGAGTTTGCAAGCTGTGAATTCGTGAAAAGGGCAAAACACTTAGTACACACCTACTGTAATCGCTGGAATGCACGTTCCATCCCTTGTGTGTGCCGGGTCAATGCTACGGACGCGACGTGTGATTTCACCCAGGAGGGTAAGCTGGATGACCCGAGCGGCGGTGACGCCATGAGCCGGACGGAGAGGCAGCCGCGGCGGAGGCAACAAGAGTAGTGTTCGAGGCATCGGGGTGATTCCTATTGAAATGTGGTTGCCTGTGAATCTGGATGGATATTTTCATTGTTTGTGGTTTTGAATTGATTTTCTGGTCGATTTGGATTCCGCGAGAGTTATTGGAGTTTTCGAGTAGTTTCAACGTCGAATGAAATTTCAGTGAAAAGAGATGTATGCTATCTCGCATTACCGTCGCGATCTGTGTATCTATGGCGGGAGTAGGGGACAAGGGGAGACTTTTGTCTGGAGGAGCGGGGTTCCTTGCGATCTCTGGCGTATAGTTTCTTGACTTAAATTTTATTTTGATGAGCATGACTACTTATTTTAGTAAATTTATGGAATACGTCAGCTGCGAGTTCGACTGATTAAATAGTTGACACTCAACTTTGCAAGCTGCGTATCACGTCTCGTCTATATGTTTGAGATTTTGTTCCATGAACTGCATTAATTTCCTATAAAACAGAAGGAGAGGTATTTGACGAGACTGAAGAGACTATGAAGCGCCTGGGGGCGTGTGCGGTCCATAGTAATTGTTTTCACACTTTGAAGGTTTGGGTAGTACTTCGGAAATTAAGAGTTTGTTTGTTTTGGTTGTTGGAAATTTGTTCTTATGTTCAAAGTCAGTACTGACTGAGTGGTCTAGCAAGTGGTGCCATATATTTCGCTAGAGTGGGTCGGGGGTTCAAGTCTCGCCGAATTCGTAAGTAGTTATTTTCGAGCGTGCGCGCTGGAGACAATCGGAATGATTATGATAGTGTGCCTGTAGACACCAGTAGCGTTTGGCGTGGGGAGGACCTCGGAGATCACTGTTACGAAGTCGACGGTATTCCACTGAACATCTTTGGACCAATTACGGGGAAAATGCCGTTTTACCTGACTGAATCCGAGAAGAATGTCGTTTTACCTGGCATTGGATTTCGAGAGTTTCATGTGTTTGCAACAGAGTGGCTGGGGATTTGAGCACTTGAATACTGATTTGAGGATTTGAGTGTTGATTCATGAATTTGATTTTTGAGTTACAGATTGCATTTTTGACTTTCTGAGTTTAATTTGAGTTGATTATAATGCTGAGATATATCAGCCCTGTGATGTCGTACATTGCCATGCACAGGAGCAAGGGGGGTATTAGTATGGTCGTGTATAATTATTGGGCGGGATGTTGATTGTACGCAGAAACACGATATATAAGATCCATGGTTACTTGGGGAGTTCCATGCTGGAAAGCGATTATGGTAGTAGGGTATTGGGACATCGGGGTAATGTGTGCCCACCAATGCCACTCGTCAGGTGTAACTCTATACTGCATATGAGGCGAGTCAACTCGACAGTGAGGATGTAATATAAGAAGAGTTCCGTGTCATGTCTGGAGTCAGCCACGCGTTCCCGTGCGAGCTGCGTCTATACCTTTAGAGATCAATCAACACTCTGGGACACGTGCGAGCCCACGTCTCGACTCGGTTGGATCATGGCCAGACTTGAGGTTGGTCTTGTCATTCATGATTATTTGCATATTGTAGGCATATGTTGTAATTCTGTTCTATCTGATACGGACTGCGAACGGTTGATCCTTGGGATAGGATCATTCCCGGGCTGCTGGCCTCATCTTGACCCAAGACCTCATGACTTGTACGCTCCCGATCCATAACATGGTGTCCAATCCGTGGCACGCGCTGGACGCACTGGGGATCGTTCTACGCATCCCACTCTGTTTTGCTCTTTTATTGTGCGGGATACTGAGATCTCTCTGGGTTTTATGCACACGTGGATATGTACAGCAGTAGCATGCGATACTTGCTGCTGTGCCGTTGTACTACAGCAGTACTAAAGTACTAGTCCTGCTGTTTCGTTTTTTTTGTTTTTTCGCTTTGCCTACAATATTTTCGCTATGTTTTTCGGTGGAAGCAACGGACACACTCAGGAGTATATATTGCCCTGGCGTGTGTCTCATCTCTTGGAACTAATGACTACCCTATACAGTTCTGTTTGCCCCTTTGCACCTTAAGGCGTTGTTGGGACGGCATAGGTGGGAGGCCAAAGCTTGCAGCACACTCGTTAGGCCCCCGCCTTCTTCTTTCCACCAGCAGCGATAAAAATGAATGAATAGCAAAAGCCCCAACGTGATGCGACCTCTGGTTTGTGCAGCGCGCCTGAGTGTGGTCGCTTTAACGACTCCCGGGCCGGGTCTCCACTTGACATCTCTCTGTGTTCGCTGTTGTCGCCGTACGCCACTCGTCGATATAGCGACGCGTGACTCTGCGTTGCTGCGAACGCGGCACTTGCTCCACTTTCTCTGCTGTGGGCACTACCCACAAGTGCCTGCAGAAGGATTCAGCGGGAGATACCTCTTGGCCTAATGTACGATGCTTTTTACAGAGTTGCTCTGTACCAGGTATGCACATATTTATACGAGCTACTGCTGTAGATCGAAGTCAGGTCTCGAAATGTTGTTGATAGTGTTCGCCGTGAAGATCATATCAAAGATCTAGCTCGTACGACGTACCTTCTTGAGTCAAGTTGTGACGTATTCAATACGACAGAAATATGACTATGACGTCAACATCCAACAGATATCTCGCTTTTCAGTGGTACAAGTAACAAGTAGAAGCGACCCAGTAAACCCAGCTGCGCTCTTCGCCGTCGGGTTTACCTGCTTCTGGGTCAGATGAGAGAGCATTTGATGATGTTTTTTCCGCCTCGTATTCCACTGCTGTCCGACTCTGCTCCTACTCGTAGGAGGGCCACGAGTGATGCTGCCACTCGTGAAATGTTTTCCGTGCAGCGGCCACACGATGACGCACTGGATTTCGGTATTGCGCACGTTTTTTCCCGCTGCTGTAGCCACCCACACTGATTCCGCTGGATATTCCACTACTGCTGTGATTTTTCGTGCTGTTGTTAGAGAGAGCGCTACGGCCGCTCGTGAATTTTTTCCCTCCCCTCGCCCAAAAGACGGCACACTGGATTTCAGTATTGCGCCTGCTCTGCCCGCTGCTGTCGCCACCCGCGACGATTCCGCTGAGAACTCTAGTGCTGATGCGAGTTTTAATGCTGCTGTTAGAGGGGACGATGCTGTTAATAAGCCTTCCAGTACCGGAGTGCCCGCCGCTGTAGCTCACCGCGACGATTCTGCTTAGAATTCTCGTCCTGATGCGAGTTTTAATACTGCTGCTAGAGTGGGCGATGCTTTTAATAGGCCCTCCAGTACCGGAGACGCACGAAAACCAATTACACTTGCTGTCAGTCCACGTACAAACCGTGAGCATCGCCACCCTATAGGCCTGCGTGGTTTCCCCCTCAATGATGCAGCATGCGGTACTATTGGGACGTGACAGCTGGATGCGTTTCAATAGCCGCTCCTACTGCTCTCTGCCACCTCGGCCGTCTGATCGACGGGTTTATGGCGAGCTGGAGTTAGTTCATCACACCTCGACAGGCATGTCCGTGTACCCCATCGACCTCGCCGCTTCGGGTGGAGGCTTCCATCTACGCTATGATGGCTCCGCGGGCATCACCCCGTCCGACGATCCTCAACTGCTTGCTGTTAACTTGGTTCCAAGCGATGGCTCCCCGGCCCTCACTGGACACTATTTCGTCGACACGATGCCCCAGCCCGACCTACCCTCGTGTCGAGGAGCACTTCGTTTCCGCTGGACGACAGGTTTTTCTCGTGGCGGCTCTCGAGCTGGGGGATATCCTCGGCGTCGCCCACGCCCCACTGCTGAGCGTCCCACTGGAAGTTTTGCAGCAGGACAACCGAGCCTCCAGCTCTCCCTCCGGACTGTCTGAGGTGTGTCCAGTTTCAGCAGATACGGCCCCTCCCCTCGCAGCTCCAGCCCCTCCCTCGCCTGCACTGCTTGAGTGTTTGAGCTCAGAACAACGCGCTTCGTTCTTGCGCGTCTGGGCACGCTTGCCGTTACATCTGCGGGAGGTGGCCGTTGACCTTCACGCCACGAACTGGACCCCTCAGGCGAACAGCTAAGGGATGTCCTTTTTTCGAATTTCCTGACGTTTTCTCGAAGTTCAAGTCCGATTTTGGTTCCTGCTCGTTGATGCCTTTCGTGATTTAGGTCCCGGAAGGAAGCACTCCCTTCACGTCCAAGCCGCAACGCATCAATCCCATCCTGGCCAAGGAAGTAGAGGCCACCTTG
This sequence comes from Macrocystis pyrifera, assembly GCA_031763025.1. NCBI lineage: Eukaryota > Phaeophyceae > Laminariales > Laminariaceae > Macrocystis > Macrocystis pyrifera. The sequence continues at coordinate 1,749,891 of JASSKH010000008.1, read as the reverse complement.
GACCGGCATCTAGAGGCAGGTCTGATCTAGCACTCGACCTTTCCGTACTCGAGTCCGCTGGTGGTCATCCCGAACAAGCCTGGAGGAGTTCGGATCACCGTGAAATACAAGAAACTCAACCAGATCAGCAGCCTCAGGCAACTACCTATTCCTCGCGTGGACCAAGTCCTCGACTCCTAGGGGAAGGGACCGGTGTTATCCCTCTTCGATTTTGTCTCTTCTTTCCACCAGACTACGGCCCACAAGGACGTCGTCCCTCCCATGGCGTTTTTTCACCTCCACGGGCCTCTAGGAGCGGCTCGTTGTGCCCCAAGGCAGCGGTGCTTCGCCCGACTGGTTCATTGAAGTGATTAACGAAGTCATCATAGGCCTGGCAAAGGTGGCGGCTTTCCTCGATGATGTGATCGTTTTCGATTCTGATCCGACCGCCCACGTCAAGACGATACGAGCCCTCTTCCAACGCCTGCGTAAACACAACCTCAAGCTCGCCCCCTCGAAGGATAGCCCCGGCGGCACGGGCGCAAATTGTCTGGGACACTCCATTTCTCCCCCGGGTATACGCCCCAATGCGGAAAACGTTTCAGCTTTGTTTAAAATGCCCATCCCCAAGAACCTCTAGCATATCCGCGCCCTGATGGGCGGCGTGGGATATTATCGCATATTTCTGCCCGACCCGTCTAAACGGATTCGTCCTCTCACCGCCCTTTTCCGGAAGGGGGTCAAGTGCGTCTTTACGCCGGTTATGGAAGTGAAAGTCAGCCAGATGCTGGCCGAGCTAACTGCCCCACCGATTTTGGTCTTTCTGACTGGGACGCCGTAGCCGACGGCTCCCGCCCCTTCCACTTGTACTGCGACCCCCGCATCAACGGTTTTCGTGCGGCGCTCGAAGAACAACAACCGGACCGCTCGGTACGGCCCATTGCTTACATCAGTCGCTCCACCCTTGATTCCAAGAGGAACTGGACACCGTTGGGTCTGGAAGCTGGCAGCATTGTCTGGGCCATTAAACGACTCTGAGGGTACCTGTGGAGCATGAAGTTACGAATATTTTCGGACCACAAACCACTGGAGGGCATCGGTAAAGTAGGGGACCACAATGCGCATGTCTATCGGTGGCTCGAGTTTCCTCACCGCGTTCGACTACACCCTCGACTACAGCAAGGGCAGCGTCAATGCAAATGCTGACTTTCTCTGTCGCTCGCCGGAGCCCGCCACGGAACACGACCGCAGCGTGTCTACCTGCCTCAACCCCGTCGGAGACGGTGGGATCTTCCTCATGCGAGCAACATATTCGCATGATTACCAAAAAAACTCGAATAAAAAAAAACGTCCCTGTCCCCTCTCATGTAATAATTTTTGGCTTGATTGGACCACCTTGCACCGGTGAAAAAAATAAAAAAATCGAACAGAAGAGCTCTTTCTGCCTCGTACGCTGCCCGCCCGCCTCGTGACCACCTCACCACCGATTTGGTCCGGGTAAAGCTTTCCTCCCTCTCTACCACAGTGGGCCCCGTCGCTCGCCTTACGTGAAGCCTGGTGCTCACCGCGGCCCTCGCTCGCTAGCTCCACAATGTTGGCGCTCAGACCACGTTGCTCTCCCTGTGAACTTTAGCTTAATCGCAAAAATAAGCACCCTTTGAATATTAGAGTTCATATCAATACGACCCTTATGGACACGAACATTGAATAAGCGGAGTCACACCAGGAGGCCATACAGAGCCCATTCGTGCGTCTCTCGTGGATCGAGGCACACGCGACACCTACACACGCAAACGGTGACCGCGCCCCTTGTAACCCCCCCTCTTCCCGTCAGCGCCGCTGACGCCCGCGACGGCGCCGGGCCTGCCCGTGGTGCCGTGCTCGGAGTACACGCACGCACACGAACCGAAAGAAGATTTCTTCGGAAATGTAAGCTACGCTTGACTATTCGTATGGACACGAGAACGAGAAGGCGCTTGTATTTATCAACGCCGGTTTTGTTCATAAATATAAGCTACACCACCCAATGTTTTTTATCAGAAAAAGGTATCACATGACAGAAACCGTCATATATCTTGGGTTTGGTGTACCCTGAATACCTCGTTCTTTTTTTTGTATTGTTTTGTTTATTTTGCGTGACTTGAGCGGATGGACGGGCGGACATGGATTTTTCAACAGAAAACGGTATACCGTGACAGAAAACGTCATCTAACTTGGGTTTGGTTTACCCTGATTTATTGGTTTTCATGCCCTGGTGTGTTCCGTTTTTTGTCATCTTGTCCTCTGGGATAGTGTTTAAATTTTGCTCCGAGATACCCTACCTAGGGAATCGAAATTAAATTTCAAATGTTTCACAGTTGACGTTTTTCCAGTACCTACCAGATGCCAGGTACCAGGGATGGTACAAGAAAGCAACGACGGGGGGGCTGCTGGCAGGGAGTCAGGGAAGAGGGAGGAGAGATGGGAAAAAGGAGACAGGGGGGGATGGAGAGGGGAAGGGAGGGAGAGGGGGGAGGAGGGTGGGTGGGTGGGCAGGACGTAAAGAAGCTTGGAGGAGGGGGAAACGGAGTAAATCCTTTGCTACTGCTGTGCCGCTGATCGCTCGTCTACATGAAAATTCAGTTGACAAACAATTTTTCCGGCCCTCGGACGAGCTCACGTCCCGTCACCCTGATTGGGATGCTGGGAGTCAACTCTGATGACTCCACACACAGAGCACCCGATGAAGTGTGGTTTGGACCACAACGATCGCCTCCGCGAGGCCTTCGACCTGATGCGTGCGGCATGAGCGTAGCCGTTTCAAACGAAACTTGTCTCGTGGATGCCCATTGAGTGACCCTGATCGGACGAACACATTTTCTGAATCAACCACATTACTCGACGCAACAAGGCCACCTACTTTCGCCATGAGAAACCTTGCCGGTATACACGTTTTGATCGGGGTCAAGAATCTAATAAAATCAACGTCAACAATCGCGATCAGAATCGGGGTAAAGAACAGGGATAATCGCGGTCAATAGTTGCCTTCAACAATAGGGATCAATACTTACCTCTCCGCACGCAGTGGTTTGGGATTTAGTGCAGACGGAAAACCCACGAGAATCTCTTTGGAATTGTTTTGTTCCGTCACCTGGCGACATATAAAAACGCCTCTGTTGTCGGGCGGTGCACAAAGCTTACTGAAGGGAAACGAGCGTTAGCAAACGGGGTGCCACAAGCCACAGCATTGCATGAATATGGAGGCGATTTCCCTGGAAGGCATCAGTGTGCACGAGCAGAGGGCAGACTAAATAGATTTTATCTACAAACTTACTGTAGTGAGGTGCCGACATCCTGTGGACGCGAACCACAGCACTCCCCAGGAGGTCAATGCTGGACTTGTCCGTGTGAGCAAACCGCAACGGATCTAAAGATAAGTTCTAGAGGTAAAGCCTGAGACGGTTTTCCGTGAGTATACGGTGGAAAAATAGTACGTACGCGTGTACGCATCTTAATATTTTGCATTCCGGGTGCATACTGCTTAAATCGTAACAGCCATACAAGCCGCCCATCGTGTTGCTACGGGCACAACAAGACAGACATCAAGTTATAGTCTTCGCGGGGCATGGGAAGGGGCGCGCGAAAACCCAGAAACAACCATGAATCTACCTGAAGGCGCGTCACCCAACTCTTCGTCCTGCTCGCGCAAGTTAAAACATAGAACACTGGTGAAACCGACGCAGCCAATGAGCATATGAATCAACGCTATTCAACCACAATTCAAGTTCCACGCTATGGACATTCCGAACAACAGCACCCAAGGATGCCGTGGTCAGAAAGGTACACGCTTTTGATACCCGAAGGTCTACGAACAAAAAACGGTTGAACAAAATCGTCAACGACAGCACCTACACGGTGCTCACAGCCCGGCGAAAGGGTCCTCTTCCGGCCACCCCGGTCCGCCTACAACACCACCGATGTTGTCACCGCCCCCCACACTGTTTCGGCCCTGTTGATTCTGTTGCCACTGCTCGTGCTGCAGGTGCTGCGTCTGAAGCGGGAAACCATCGCTCGACAGGCCTTGGCCCGTCACCGAAAAATATCCCGTCTGGGCGATGTATGCTGCCGAGCTGCTGTGTGGTGTTTTCTGCTGGTAAATATGTTGCTGATGCTGCTGGTGTGGCCATTTCTGTTGTTGCTGTGGTCTAGGGGGTGGAGGTTGCTGCTGCTGCGGCCAGCTCAGTGTATTTCCGGCAAGCCATTGCTGCGGTATCTGTCCCTGCTGCTTGACCAGTTGATGCTGGTTGGGGTGCAACTGAGGATGCCTCGGTATGTTTTGCCGCAGGCGACTTGCCCCTGACTGCTGCTGCTGCACCTGCCACGCCGCTCCAGGCCCGGGAGGCACCCGCTGAAACCCTTGTTCCTGTTGATGAATCGGTGGCTGCATCCGTTGGCTGCGGGCCTGTGAGTGCACCAGTGGAGGCAGCTGTAAACCTCCAACCCCCATCGCCGGCGAGAGCGACACGCCGAATTATTGGGCTTTATGAAACTCTTCTGCTCCAGAAGGGGACGACACCAATTGTCTAGCCTCCACCCCAGGCCTTCTGGGCTGCCGGCTGGTGGTGGGCAACGGACGGCAGGAGGTAGGCCATTGCCATTTCGGGGGGTTGAGAAATACCGATATTTAACGAGCATCATCTCGTACGGAAGTCGGACAATTCCTTGCGGACAAATGTTGCGCAAAATGAGATCGAATGAGCTAAGGAAGTGGACAATGGTACGCTATGCTATTAAACCGGGGCGATTAATATGCAGGGACGAAATACCCGGTGATGGAGCCACTCGAACAAAAGGTCTGAACACAGCAGCCTCCAGTACCCGCCCATGCCGTATGCCCATATGTTCAACTCTACATTTACTGTAGGTAGATAAGGTTCGAGGAAGAAACGTAGTGTCCGAATAGCTACCGTCGCCTAACCAAGCGCCTGAAGCGTTCATAGCCAGACCGGGCGACGAGTTGCCCCTGACACTTACCTAATCCCTATACAAGAAACCATCCGACTACAGATTGAGCAAGGACTAAAACTGCACAAAACCAAGTTAACCGCAAAAATTGCAAACAACGCTATGTGAGAACAGCACCGCAAGAGCAACAGCAGGAGCAATTCAACCTCTATATACGTGTGTACCCTGGTAGAACCGTACAGGCCATAGCCCACCCAAACCCGCACTACTACAGCCCCGCACCTGGTTTTCTGACCCACCACGAAAGAGTGGGCTGACAACCCTGGCGGAGATCCATCAGGGGAGCCAAAAGGCGAAGCTGCCAAGCAATAAACGCCTCGTGGCCCCGACTGACTCCGGGATTCCTGTCCAAAAATTGTCGTCGGAATGCAGGACGGACAGGTAAATGTCAGCAACACACACTTCGAAACGGCGATCAAAATTTGAACCATCTGTTTAGATTTTACTCACATCATAAACATGCGCTTCACAGCTCCGCCATGCGGTAAGCGTCGGATATGGGGGGGGAGGGGTCAAACGGCGTTTGTTCAAGTTGTCGGTGCTCAATGCACGACATTCTTTAGAGGCGCTAAAGGAGAGCATTCATTCTTGCCCACGCTACCAGCACGGTAACCCGAATATGTGTTCGCTTTGGTCGGCCAATTGGTGCGCGATAGCGGAAGCCAGTGGGTCGATCCAAACGCTGCCAGCTTTGTCCGACTCATCGGGCGCTGGTACATTGCAAGGGCATACCGATCTCCGACGGAGGTTTCGGAAGGCGTAAATGGAGTTAACGTGCGGAATATTGATCGTTCGGGGGAAACCAGGATCAAGAACATTGCCACGGCCAAACGGGTTGCAAAATTTCGTCGTCGACATGTGTAAACAGTGAGCGGCGACAACGGCCCTCTTCAGCAAGAGCCGGAAGAGCAGTGAGCTGAGAAACATTAATACGAAGGCAATCGCATGCAAGCTCATCCGCCAGACGATCACGACCCAAGCCATGGGCGCTACTATCATACCAGTGTAATGTTTGTGCGCCATGGGCCCAGATAGGACCGAGGCCAGCGCGCGCATGGCTATCTGACTATACCTCCGCTCATACTCCATGCTCCCAAACGTTTTTTCGCTTGAAGAGCATCCCACGGACAAGCAACCGAAACGAAATAAAAACCTTGTATTTCGTTTATCGGGCCCAAGGTAATAAAAATGGTCAGTAGTACCTTTATGAAGTATTTGAAGCCCAACCATGTGTCAATGAGTCTGTTGGGAAAATCTAACTGCTGCGCATACACGGTTAAATCATAACGTGAGAAGAATCAACCCACTCATGCCAACCAAACACCAAAAATGACACACACGCGACTACTGATCGATCGCGTAATCAATTACACGACAGGAAAGCTCCAACATCCTCACCGGCGATGATTAAAGCTGCTCAAACCTGTCCACGAGGCCACCCACGGACCCTCTAGCGCCACCTCTGCGGACACCCTCGCTACCTCTCTTCGTCTCGTCTCCCGTGCTGCCATCCTGCCTTTGAGAACAGGCTTCGACAGGGCTGCTACGGACGGGTATCGTAACGGCAGGCGTGCGACCCGATTCAAAGAGGTGACTTGGCTTCAAGGACGCCGATGTTAGATTCGTCGATGAAGCTAGTGCTGGCCTTGGGTTTGTGGAGCAGCTAGAGCGGGTTTCGAAAAGGGGTTGCCGAGGTGGAGGGGATGGCGGCGGTGGCGGTTGGGATCGCCGCTGGTCAGAAGGGATGCTGTTGTCCAGGCCTTCATTGCGAACAGCCTTCTGCAAGGATATGGAGAGAAAGGACGTGTGATGTCGATCCAGGAGACATAGCACATGTCACAGTGGCCTCTGATCGCCTACTGTGTGGTCATTCCAGCCTTTAGGTACGTAACATGTGTCACGATGTTGGACTGGTGTGCGCCGGAGTGCTACTGTTACAATTACTTTACAGCAAACGTGGCAACACAGTAGCTGAACATTGACAAAAACAAGAGCAAAACGGATGCACTCTGCATGTGCCTTAAACGCGCCTGGATTCCTCTTCAATACCATTGCGCCTGCTAGAATTCGTCGATACCTATCAGTAATCTCGAGAGTGGTAGAACATAGGCGCGTACGCAACGCGTGCAAAACGTAAACGTCATGTCAATGCCCACGACACCCGTCCAAATTGAGTGACTATCATAGCATGATGATCTCTAACCACTGAGCAAAAGAAGGTTGGAAAAACGCTGGGAACAATGTCCCACCGCATGACCGCGCCGGGACGGGGCTGTGGACGGTAGCGCTGCAGGAGTCGGTGGCGGAGGCGGCGGTGGAGGCGGCGGTGGTGTCCAAGAGGTCGAGGGCTTTGTGTAGATAAGGAATCCGTTACCGTCGTCCAGAGCCACCCCACTTGTTTAGGAAACCGACCAGGACGAATGCCCCGGGTATTTCGGCCAATGAGTAGCGATGTACGGGGTGGAAGGCTCTCACGAAGCATTGCACATATCGGCCAGTTCATCGATTTCAACTTCAATGATATAGATAATTCAGGACAGATGTACACCATTGCCGATCTGTATGATTTGTATCATCTAGCTCATGCTGCCGGGTGGGACTCACCACTCTGCGCCATGTTTCCTTGATTGAATATGTAGGGCAGCAAAACAATCCTGCCCAGCATCTCGAACAAGCGGAATAAGATCTATACGTTCGGGTCAATGAATACGTACAAACCATTTTCCATAAACTGAGTAGCTAAACAGCACTTGTACAGTAGTTCCGCGTTTTCCGCAAAATATTTAGCATGCATTCCTTACCGCAGTGATAAGGGCTAGATCAGGGTACGGTCAGTTCATATATACACATCTACGGCTGCTCTTGACGTCGACGCCGCGAGCAGGCCCGACGTCTACACCTGTGGTCGTGGATAGAGAGCTATTTACGATAGCCTTTACCGTACAACTCTGGCCAAGGTATCAACGTCAAAGAAACTACTGTAGCAAGAACGGAGGGGTCGATGGCAGCACAGAGGGCTGAAAATTCAAACATGTTTCTGGTGCATGATAATTGCACAAGAGCAGCTGTTGTCTGTTCTTCTGAGGAATGGGATAGGGGCAGGAGTTACGATTCTTTGGGTTTTACCGTTCATTGTCTTTAACGCGAACGATTGCTACAGTACAGTTCTCGATAAGCACAAATAGGCTTAGCCTGATCACAGGCCGAAATAATGTTTGGGATAAGGCTTTTTTACTAACGTAATCTGCTGTCGCCTGTGACTTTCAGTCGGGACGATCATGACAACACATCGCAGCAGAGCCAGACGTAGTTTGCAATATACAGAGCGCAACACTGAAGCGGAAACACGGGGCGTACCATATAAGTACTCCAAAGCGAAATGCGGACTCACAGCGCACGTAAACGCACAACGCCGCCAACCCCACCCAAATAGTATGCCAGGATGCTTCTGAAAAAAAAGAGGTCAGCGCGTTCCGCTCGAACGTTCGGCGGAAATTATGGGTGCCGGAGGCGGATATTGATTGCACTGCACACCATCGTCTATAGTAATATGTATGCATTTATCACCACACGGTAGCAGATTGCCTCTCAGCGTCATTCAACCAGAGTGATGTCTTTTCACCGTACTTCGGACCATCTTCGTTGACGCTGCCGTTATACTTCGGAGGAGATACGAATTAATGACAAAACATATTCACCAGCTACCTGAAGAAAACGCTTTTCATACATAAAGTACCGGTAAATTGTCCTTGATAGATCGCCGGTTCTTGCACATGCGCTCAAAAACGAAAAGGCGATTAAAAGAGACGCAGAGTCTCAATACGCATGTATACGCAAGGCGGAGTCCGATGCAACGACGAACAAGTGACAGTCAAGTGCTTACCTTGAGATTGAACGTGGGTACCGTTCTAAGTATTCTGCTTTGTGGAATGCGGCACCGGCTCTGCCACCGGGTCGGCGAGGTATTTCGTCAGATAGTCTGGTGCTGGTGGACTCGCGACGTGCTCGCGGCCAGCGAAAGATGGTAACAGTAGCGGCGTCGACGGCCTATCTACAAAAGCTTGGAAACCCAGCGGCCACAAAAGCAGGCGGGGCAAGGTGTTTGGTGTGGTATCAGGTCGATCGAAGAGACCCTTGGGCTCCTGTGACTTTTACGGTATTCTTTTGTGGTTGCCACTCCCCGCTTGTAGCAGGACGACGGTGCCGGTGCTCCTGTCAACAACGTACGTGTTCTTGTCTATCGCCGTGCTTGACGGGTTCAGCAACGCAGAGGATGATGTAGATAGAGGTAGTAGAAAAGCCTCTACCAAAAAATTATATTTGTGAGCTAAGGCAAAACACAACGAATCGCACAAAGACGATCGGACGCGCCTGAAAACAAACATGTACTCGCACCACTGCCACAAATGATGCGTGTTGCCGCTTCCAAAACCCCACCTCTGCGTATCCGCATGAATTTAAATATGGCACCCCTTTCGCTATGGTTATATACGGCCACTGCCATGTTGCCGCTGAAACATATTTGATTCTCCTTCCTGCAGGAGTGTAGCTGTTGATGATTTGCTTATTGTCGTAGCAATACCCATGCTGTAGAAAAACGTCTGATTTTTATTAAAACCATGCCTAGTATCAGTCAAATCCGCGATATATGGTGTATACAGGCAAAAATGCGGGCAAAATGCCTCTGTTGTCACCGCCGCCTACAAGACAAGTTACACACCATCTTCCGCGATCTTATTTCGGTATATCTCGCTGCCGGCGCCTCCGACAACACCATTTCGACCGCCGCGTGCCTGATCGTGGCGGCAAGACTACAAACAACCCTTCCACGAAGCGCCTTCCTCGATACAGACGTCCGTCGACCGCCACAACTCTGCCTAAACACGTTCCTACCATCAAAGCAGTCTTAACTGCTGAGTAAAGGAAAGCTCAACCGATATCATCCACCCGCTTTACGCCAACCGGCCAGCATTTTACCCCCTCTCCGTCGCTGCTTTCTTCCTCTGCTATTACATTTCCACCGTCGTCACCGCCGTCCTTCTTTGTGATCTTGGAAAGGCTGGCGATCCAGTCTGGCCACGCCTGACAGCTAGCCTCATCCCCCAAGCCTTGCGGGCAACTCTGTGATCCGTTTTCTGAAACACGTCGCGACAGGTGGGATGGGCACGACGGGGATCACGCGGATGTTGCCGAGGTGATGATTCAGATGGTTCGATTAACTATTGATTAGCTCGAAATCCGGTAAGTCTTTCATTACGCATCCATTCACGTTCATCTATTTGAGTTGCTAGTTTTTTCTGGCGTAGTTGAAAATGGCGGGGGTCTATAGCCTTGCTGTTAACAAAAATAACCAACAGCTGTGAGATCGAGGGTTTCGTCGAACCTCATATTTGCACGCTGTGTGACAATTCGATGGCGCGTTCCACGGGTTTCATATGGCCTCATGCAGGATCTACATCTCGTATGGGAGGGAAAAAAATATGAACCTGCAGAATTCAAGAAGTGTGTGGGTTTTTATTAATAAATGATTAACATCGAAGAAAAGGCTGCACTGTTACGCTTCGCGAAAACGTGTACTAATAGCGTGGTTGTAGGTGCCAGTATTTATTCTGTTTTACAGTGTTGTGTTGCATATGTATATAATCCGTGTTCTAGGTCTACGGCCCGTCGCACAAGTTTTCGTTTTCCCACACGTAACGTTGTATCTCTCCAGCTAGAGAAGACAGCGGACGCCTTGGTAGACCTGCAGGAATGCTGGACTCGAAAAAAATTATCAGTCCCCATTGCTCAACGTGGAGAGGAACTGCGCGCGCAAAAAACCACGGTCAGTCGGCATGCAACGGGAAAAATGGACCCAGCAGATGACAAACCGTCACGGGGGGAAGACGATCATCACGTGATTCACTACGTGACCCAGGGGCAGAACACAATCTGACAGAGACTGCTGCAACAGGCGATAAATGAAAAAAAACACTGCAGCACAAGCTAAATAGAATACAACCCACGCCAAACCGTCCTACGTTTGTGGCACTAGTACCTGCAAAGACACTCCTTAAACGGCAGCCTACAACCGAAGCCCATTAAAAGCAGGCTACCGAAGCTTCCGCAATGATAACACCCCGATATACGTATGCTCTTGGAAAATCCTTGCGCAGTTCCTCAACGTGTTAACGAGCTGGAAATTTCTACTGCTATCTCGTCGGGGGCGATACGACGCATACACAAGGTTTGAAAGTATATTTACAGTAGTTAGGACTCCTCCAAGGAAAACGAACACAAGTCCAAGGGGTCAGGGCAGATTCCTACCGCCCATCTGACGAGATTTCTACCGAAACGGTGACTAATGTCGTGTAACCCGTTTAAACTTTGAACGTCGAAGGGTCGCAGGGCAAGACAACTATTGCTAGATAGTTTCCAACGTGGAGTTGACGAGGCGGACGAAAAATGGATAAGCAGGAAAGGAGATAAACAGGGATAGCCACGGGGAGCGAGGGGGACCATTGACCTCCTGTTATCTGCACGGCAAAAACACGGAGAACAAGGTTGGTTACAAGCAAGGGCTTGATCTAACGGGAGCCTGATTACTCCGTATCGGCGGACTCGCTGCCTCACTTGTGCCATGCCGGTCTTCGCACCCTCTTCGTGCTACTCCACCCACACGCCCCATGCCCATGCTGTGACCTCTACCAGTACTAATATACGCGATGGCTAGAGGTCAACGTTGGGCCAGGGTGCGCAGTTTCTCTTAGGGCAAGGGCTCGGCAGGTTTTCTCAATCTCTTTTTGGTGCATCCCATTCATTATCTTGGCCCCTTTCTTGTCTCTCCATTCTATTACTAATAGTAGCTCAGATTCAGGGTCACATAGTATTAACGGGCTCTTACCATTAGTACACCGGATCGTGCATTGGGTTTTTATCGAGAGAAGACCTCAGCTCTTTCTTCTCTCATGTATGTTAAACAAACGGTCGATATCACCGTGAGGAACAGGGGCCCGCTCCTGCAATGGAGGCCGTTGGCAACGTAAATAGTAGATCAGTCGCGCGTGTTTCATATTTACCGATAAAAGTGTACTACACTAGTATTTACACGAAAAACACGGCTGCCTCGACATGTGGGGCGAGAACATACCGGCATCAGCCACAAACAACGCCTCTACCATATATCTGTCTATTGGGTTAGGGTGAATAGAGTAGCAGCTGGAAATGAGTATGGGAGCGGTGGACCTTCACGATAGACACGACACTTGCATTTTGGTTGAGCGCACGAGGCCTTACAGCAGTGATTAATGAGCGAGAGGGAGGAGGGTATACCCGTAGCTGGAGTCAGTCATATAAACCTGATTAGAACATCGCCAACTAATGCCGTCATAACTGCAAATTTTCTCCACATCGGACAATTCATCCACAGATATATCATCAACAGACAGATCATCTCCACATCGTCTACAGATATATCGTCTATATCCCAACATGTTGTTATGACATGTTGTGCAGGGTGTACAGTACTCATCCAATGCAGGAAACGCATCGAAGATCCTGCAGATCTATTCGGCTACCACTCGATGACTAGAGCTTGATCATAGAGAGCAGGAATTTACCTTCCCTGGATGATCTAGATAATCAAGTAGGGATGATCTGAATGATCTGTCGATGACCTACATGTCCGAGGAGTAGGGTGTCCCAAACCCGAATGATCGGGCAGCTTAGAAGGAGTTCAGAACTGTGCTATCGCGAAATATCGCCGCTCTCTCACCCGATAGCAAGAGGCCTCCCCCAAAAGATTGGCCCGTTGGCAGAGCGTCGCCGTCATTGCTACCGTCCAAGCTACCCGCCCCGTCCGGCGGCGACCCTCCGCATGAACTCTGCCCCAGCAGGAGCATGGAGCGTGTGGAAGTCTGGCATATACCTGTATAGGCCAGGGGCGGCAGTTTCACGTTTAAGGTTCCTGGGAGGACAACAAGCGAACGTTTGAAATGAGTGGCAGCCTTACACGTGGTGATGACATGTCGAATTGCTTCACGTCGTGAAGCATGGTGGCTGGAGATGCTAGGGATTCACGTCATGCAGCTTGGTGGTGAGCTTGTCGTATCCATGCTGTACGGGTCTACTGCCCCCGTATTCCAAAGGTTAGTGAATTCAACATCTGGGTCCCTCCGGTTTACCATCGCGAACGCAAAAAATATATGTTGTCAGTTCGAGTTTTATGTATAGCCGCCAGAATGTTTCAGCACCGCTCGTTCGCTGTGAGCACGGTTCTCCACACCGAAAAACCCAACCTTCGGAAAAAACAGTGAGCAACAAATAGGGCAGAGGTTGGGCATAGATCTGCTTGAGAAAACCTCAGCGAAACATATGCCCGGAGCAGCGAGATTCCGAGTCCTCGACAGTCATCGATCGACAAAACAAACGACTGCGTCATGCACTTTTACCGGGACGCGCGCGTAAGGGGCTCCTACCCACTCTAGGGTGACCGTTTGCACACAATGGCCGGTGATATGTCGCAGGCGCTAGCCAGATGTACAAAAAAAAAGGCGTCTGGTGTGCATATAGCAGATGACAAAAAATATCGATCCCTCTCGGATGGCGAAAAATTAAGCTTCATTTCCAGGTTATGGAGAAGTAGGACGCCGCCGGCAAGCTCTCGCCCTCCAGACCATGGATCTGCATTTTATCATTGAAGCCGTCATTTACATTACGGTAGTTGGCCTTGCCGGACACTAATCGGGTTAGTCGTGGGTAGAGTCTACGACTGGATCGAAGGATATCACCGCACAGGCGTATTTGGTATCAGCGTGTTCACAATTCACTACGAGAAAACACAAATGGCGCCGCCTGCAGCCGTGTGAAAATGTAAAGAAACAATCAACTAAGTTTTCCCTTCGTTCCACAGAGGCTGCACGAGAATGTCTCCTGCTGTGTATTGAAAGCAATATTGTTATACTCTACTGGGAACACCGCGTTTTCATGGTCGTAAATCTTGACAGGTGAGGGGTTATTCAACCGCTGCACGGATCTATCAAACGAGAATCACAGTGGAACAGAAAGAAAAGTAAAATCACAGTGCTTTTCCAGTGGACAAGGGACAAAAACCTTCCTGCCCTACGTGAGTATATAGATACAAAGGGAACATGAGGATATGAAAATATTAGCGGGAGAATGTCGCCGATAGAGCACTGTGCTGGGTTGATGCGGAGGTGGCCGCTGACCCACCGCGACGATTACGTTCGGTTGTTGCAGAGTGCGGTTCTTGCCGGAGAAAAAAACATCCATAGCGGATCATTACAGCGTAGACGTTCGAGTGCTCGGCGTCTGTGAGGAGTAAAGCCTCACCGACGGCGAAGCTTGATCTTCTCGGGTTTCCCATTGGGGTCGGTGGAGGCGTTCTTCTCCCTCTTGTCCTACTTCCAGACCTCGAGCACCTCACGACGCATCGCCAACCTCTTCACGTCGATCATGAGACACACCACCTGACGCGTGCAATATAACCATCGATAGACGAAGGCTGTGTCCGGCGTACATGTCTGCGGTAATTGCAGCTGGTTGTAGCGCTATGCCCACCTACGGCACCTCGCATCGCGCAAACATCGTCTGCACTGAGGGCGTAAGCACCTCCCGTGCCGTGTCGTACGATCGGCCTCCATGCACTACAACAGTGCAATACGCAGTACCAGGAGTGTGTTTACCGCTTGATTGCGCTGATCGCTGCTAGGCGTGTAAACGTTGATGCTACCAAAGGGCACCAGCAACACTCACATTGCGGAGCGCAGGGGAAACTCCGACCTACTCTTTCGGGGGCCGTAGGCCTACCCCGAACCCACAGCCTTGCAGACAAACTGACAAAACAGCCGAATACCCAACCTAGCAGAGCCTCTGCAAGGGAATTACGAACACAATCCAACCGAACGAGCTAACAGTATTTCCCTACAACGGCACGAAGGGTCTTCGAGAGGGGGTTAATTCGTTGGGACTTCGATACCTCGAACATAACGATGACAGTAACGTCGATTACCCGGTGTTATCGCGCTTGTTTACGGGAGCAAAGGTCTAGTGCTCAATGCTACTGTGCCTATCCCTAAACCAACAGCCCAAACGACAGTAGATCGTTTGGGCGATGATATAACGGTCGTCGCCTTCCATGCCATTTTCCTTTAGGTACACTGATCAAAAAAGTTAATCGTCACTTACTTCATTCCGCCACGTGTTCCCACCCCTGACGGAAGCGTTGCCGTTGCGGGTATCCTCACCTCTCTAGCCATTGTGCGAACACGAGACCCTGCTTCCGTGTCCCCTGCTCCCTCCAAGACCTCTTCCCACCCCTTACAGGTGATGCCTCCGCCACCTCCACCACCGCTCCTGGCGCTTTCGTGACCCTTGGAGTATGTCGTCAACTGCCTTACGGCTGGCACGTGACTGAGTGCGTCGGCCAGACAACCCTTGGGGCCGGAGAACAGGAGTGCTTTGTGCAGTCGTAAACACTCCGTAGCATGCCTTCACCTGGACAAGAAAACCAACCCCCGAACGGAGGGTTGTACACATCGGGTACATCGGATAGATCAGGTAGATCAAGTTGGTCAGATATATCAGATCGATCAGATACATCAGGTCCTCGCGTGTAGGTATGTTGATCTTTAAGGGCACATGTAACCTTCATGTGTGTGATTTATATCGTTTTTCCGGGTGGGAGCCGCGTAAACTGCATGATCTACCTCATTTGGTCTTTGTGTTGGATCTGTACTATACAGATCTTGCACAACACCTGATAGCGGCATGGAATTTAGTTGATCTCTTACATCTGTTTCATCTATCTGATATTTTTCATCTATCTGTTGCAAGGGGGTTACGTATGACGAATGCCTGGCCTGTGCTTCATCGCTGACATGAAATGGTGCCAACTTCGTGGTTGGTTTCTGTCACTACTATTATATGGAATCGATTGTACAGCGTAACAAGATTCAAGATTCAAGTGAGTAATATAACCATCCTGACGAAGGCGCCACATATATTGCACTGCAGCCCACAGGCTTCATTTTTTTTTATTCTCTCTTTTTCCTCTGGGATCATGCTCATCCTGTGCCTGTTAGTTGAAACCAACTGAAACTATGACGACGTGCCGGTTGTGAGATCGATGTTTCCCTCGAAACGTGCGCAACTACGCTTTGTCCAGTGATACTACAGTAGTTACACTAGCAGTAGAGTGACTCGTGTTTCTAGCGTTTCGAGTAATGATGGCCTACAAAATCAGAGTTACAGTAGTTTCGGGGTATCGACGTTTGCGTTTATGCTGCATATTGTCAAACGGCAAAAGCAAAGGTGAAAGCAATCTAACCCTAAGGCACCGCCGTACTCAAGAGTGGCCGAGCGAAGCCTTTCAGAAAAATGGCCGGGGAGGAAACGCAGGGTGAAATCATCACCATGTAACACCGGCCCCGCACGGCACTTGCCCGTGCGCACTACTAATGACACCAACGCTTCAGAGCCTTGACTCCAGCGCCTTGTCTCTTGTTCTTGTGTTCCTCAATCCTTATTTGCTGGGCGCGAACAAGATCGGTCTTATTGTTGCTGTGTTTGGCGTTTCTTGTTGTGCCGTATTGGACCGCACCGGAAAAGAGTGAATCCCGTTTTGTTACTACGTCGTATGTAGACGACTACAACACCGACGAACCAGAGTCGTACCCAACAGAAAACCAGCAACAAAACTACCACAACCGCGACCGCCGCGATAACCACCACCACCTACAGCAACAGCGAACAAACAACATCAACAACCAATCAATCACAGCGGGCAACAATATCAGACCAACTCGAATCAAACGAGACGAACTTGTTTCACCGCGGTAAGCCGACCACTTACTTGCTGCCGCGGCAATCGGCCAACTTCGTCTACACCGCCCGCATGATGCCCCCGACTGTGGCAGTGTCTCGAGCTACCCTGAACGACAACACCGAAGGCAGACGCCACCCAATATGTTGGTATACCAGGTGTGCATGTCTGCCGGTTCTGGTGGCTATAGAATTAACGTGCGCAAGAATATATGTATGGCAGGGCCGTCTGAAGTCCTTTTCGGAGTGCACTCCCGTTGTGAGAACATGCCATATATACTGTCAAGGCACTGACACCGCAGTATTCATCTACTCACAGTAGTACTTGACTGGTTGACCTGGCCAGCATATTCACCAGGGGTTGTTATCTTGCGTACTCCCAACACACACGCCATAATATACTGCGGAAACCCACTAGATGCGTTACGGGAGAAGACATTAGAGAGGAGACACAATACTCTGCTGCAATCCAGTATTCTGGTCGGTCGCTCCTGAATGAATCGGCTAGTGCCTCGCTCCAGCGAAAACATTCGAGCTTGGAGTCAGAATTAGAAAACGGAGTAAAATGAATACTATCCGATATGTGCAGGTGCTTTCAGGTACATTGTTATTAGTAAAAAAGGCGAGGGGTCATATTTGCGTTTTCATAGACCACGGCCGACACACGCGATCACAACCCCCGCCCCTCCCTCTCAGGCTGTCCAAACATTGGAAAACCTCCGCACTTCGCTGGCCTGCAAAGTTCGGCTCTAGCCTTCGTCGCGTTTTTCTTCATGGGGGTGTTGGAGGTGACCTCTAATGCCACCGGGTTCAGCGTGGCAACACTGTAGGCATTCGCCGCTGCCGAAGGAGAGCGCCGAAAGCCCCAGGTAGTGAGTAGCAGGCGCGGCACGCAGGGGGGAGGGGGGCGTACTCATTTGATGCTTGCCTTAGGCATTTCACCAATGACCACGTATCCCTTTCGAGACGGAGCACCTAATAGAGACACCTCCAATAATTGGGAGCTCAATACGTTGTTTCCATATTTTGTTGTATATCCTTCGAATTGCCATGATATTATAATTCTCTCCGACGTCGGGAGGGGAGTCTCCTGGCGTGGTACGAGAGCCTCGCCACCGGCCGCTGACTCTCGTTGCCTCATCGCACTGCCAGTACCCGGGAGTTCCCCCCCCGCAGCCGACTGGTTTGAGTATGCCAAGGCCGCGCCAATGTCTGTGCTCCCTTCCACTTGGACGGGCGCGCCGTGTTCGACGATATCCGCTAACTGCCCTACCCCAGGGAACCTTTTCAGTCGTCCGAACCAAAAAGAAATCCTATCAATAACTGCTTTCACACGCGGGACGTGGAGGGATGTCTCGATGGCCCGCATACACCCAAAGCGGCTACCATTCGCCCGATAATACTGTACATACTGCTGAGCTACGCGGTCAATAATCTCCGACCGAGACGCGCTGGTAGGGGATGCGACATGCTGCATATGGCGCAACAACACCACACAACGGTCAAACATAATCGTCACACCTGGTCTCCCATCGGACGCCGACCCCGGACGTGCAAGCTGTGCATCTCGCGCTACTGCTTCCGCACGCCCTACGATCGGCCTCGCCCCTGCTGAGGGGCGAGGCCCGTCCCCCTATTTGTCAGCCCTGGCCGCCGCCGACCGAGTGAAGGCCCCCCCGCTTGACGCCCCCCTGCCACTGCCACTGCCGCTGCCGCTGGCGCTGCCGCCGCTGCCGGAACCACCGCCGCTACCACTGCCGCTGCCGCTGCTATTGCCGCCGCTGCCGCCGCCGTTGCTCCCGTTACTCGCACCGCCCCCCCCCCGCCCCCCCTTTTCCCTTGCCTATAGCCCTCTTCGCCGGGGGTGTCCCCGGATGCACTGCCTCGGGCTGCGACACCGCTATTGGCCGAGCCCCCGCCGGTAGCCGCCTTGCTTTTTTTGCCGCTGCTCGTCTTGCGAGCGGGGCCGACTTGGGTGAACACGCAGGCGTCACCGAAGCGGCACTTGCCGGTCTTCCCCCACTGCCGGCATTCACCGGCCCCGACCCCGGCCACCGTGGCGGAGGTGCGGCGAGGTTGCTCGACTTCGGCGTTCATCAGGCCGCCGAGGGCCACGTATCCGGAAAGGCAGGGCCAATGGGGCCCCGGGATGGCGGAGAAGGACTCCACCGGTGGGGGGTAGGCCCAAGCGTGGCCGCAGGAGTCGGAGACGAAACGCGCGAAGGTTACGAGGTCCTTCGTCACCAGAGCCGCCAGCCTGGCCCGGTTCGCCGGGCGGTCGGCGACCGCAAAGTGCTCCATCACGTGATCGTTGAGGATCGTCGCCCCCACGCTGAAGGTTCGGGCGAGCGCCTCCAAGCGAGCGCGCGCCACGTGGAGATCCGCGCCGCCTTGTGGGAATCCGCGGGACGCGATCAAGACGATCGCGTGCCCCAAAATGTTCAGGTGTTGCGCTAGTGCGAGGGTGATGCTCGCTCCGCCGCGCGGTGTGAAGGCCAGAAAGTCGAGGTCGTCCAGCGCTTCCAACATGCCATGGACGCCGGCCGAAATATTGACCGAGGCCCCCACTTACCCCTGCACGGCCGCTCTCTGCATCGGTGCCGGGCGTCCGCCGCATAGTATCTGCCATAGCCGAGTCGCGGGATTGGACCACGATGCCACCGCGCGATTGGTCATGATGTTTTTCGACCTGTCTGTCCAGGGCGGTGAACGGGTTGCCGGCACTGATGTCCCCGTACACTTCCGCGCCGAAAGCGAGCCCGCCCGGCCCGTCGTCGGCCACATGGCCGAGTGCAGCCGATGGCGCGCCGTTGGCTCCTGTCCCGCCCAGGGCGAAGCCTAGGCCCGGGGCCGAGCCGGCGGCGAGCCCGCCCGCTTGTCCGGGGAATGCGCCGGCGCCGCCGGTGCCGCCCCTATATGCCGCGTAGCCGAGCCCCGCCCCCGGACCCACTACGTGCGCGCCCGCGTGGCCAAGGGGGACGCGGGCGGCTCCGGTACCATTCAGAGCACAACCGTAGGTCACCCTTCCGGCTGAGCCCGCGGTGGCCTCGGTTCCGCCGGAGACGCTCCCGTAGCCCCGCCCTCCCGGTCCTACGGCAAACTGGCCTGCCTGTCCGAGAGGAGCGCCGGCAGCTCCGGCGCCGCCCAGAGTACCGCCGTAGCCACCCGGGAATGCCTTTCCGAGAAGAGCGCCGGCGGCTCCGATGCCGCTCGGAGTACCGCCGTAGTCACCCTCTCGCCCCGGGCCTACAGCGAGCCTGGTTGAGGGACCCGCGCAGACCCACGCGGGGGCCCGCAGCTCCATCGACGGGTTGGTCGGCGATGCTGGAGTCTGGGGGGAGGACCCCGGCGACAGGGCTCCCGAAGAACTGTCCGGTCGGCGGTTCGAGTAGGACGGTGCTGGGGAAATGGTCCAGCGGGCCGGCCCCCGCAGTAGAGCTATTGGGCTGCGGTCCGGACCCGCAGGCGTCACCTCCCCTCCCCCCGTGGGTAGAGCGACGAGGGGCCTCGACGACCTCGTCCATCGATCGTTGGAGGGCCGCCTGGAGCTGAGCAACTTCGTTCGCCATCTCCTGCTTGAAGGTAGCAAAGTTCACTAGCGACACGGGAGCATCCTCGTCGCCGTCGCTACCGGACAATATCCCGATTCCCTTCTCCGCCATCGTTCTCGCCGGGCCCCTGCGAAAACAAAACAAATTTGGACGCGACAGTACGGCGCGGACGCAAGACAGGGCACAGGTGCGGCGACGACGGACAACGCGGACGCGGAACGGGGGGGGGGGGGAACCCGTGGGGGGGCAACGCGACGGGAACGAATTTAGATAGAGGCGACGGTGAGCACCATCCATGCAACGGCCTGGACGAGGTTGGGGCTTACTTGTCCCGGTGCTCATGTGCGCTGGCACACCGCTCGTACGCGCCGGTGTTCGCTGCGGTTGTTGACATGCACCGGCATCTTCCTGTCAACGGGTGAGCTAGTTGGTACTACGCATCGCGCATCTCGTCCCCCAGCCGAGAGCTTCCCTTGTGGGAACGACTTTTGATAGAGGCGACGGTGAGTACTACCCATGCACCGGCCTGGGCGACGGTGGGGCTTACTTGTCCCCGTGCTGATGTGCACTGGCCCCCCCGTTTCTACGCGCCGGCGTTGTTTATAGCCGCGGTTGTTGACATGCTCCGGCATCTTTCTATCAACGAGTTGGCTATCTGGTGCTTTGCACCACGCATCTCGCGCCCCGGCCGAGAGCTTCCCTTGTGGTGACACGGTCCTGTGTCTTTGGTACGAATGTATCGATAGCGGGGGGAGGTGGGGGGGGTGAGGCATGCACTGGCATGCATTCCGCTCGAACTCGACTTGTAAGCCGGTGCTCCGGTCCCGGGATGTGGATCGGTGCGTATTCCGCCACTATCGACCGCCTTCCGGTGCCGGCACAGCGGTATTGCTACATGCGTTGTTCCTTGTGTACTGCGGCGTTTCTGGTATATATCGCAAGTGAGGGACGGGCGAGAGCCGACGCGTTGGCACCGGCCGCGTCGGCACATGGTCCCTTCCGTCGTCCTTTTACTGCTCCGGCACAGCGTCGTGAGCACACACAGCAGTAAATTGTGTCTCTCAACGTGTATGGTATGCATCGGTGGTGAGGGACGGGTCACCGGCCGACGCGGTGGCGCCGGCCACGAGACCTGCACCGGCACTTGTTCCTTCAACACCGACCGCTTTTTAGTGCACCGGCACAGCGTTGTTGATACGAACAGAAGAACATACCTAGTGTCTCACTACTAGTATGGTCTACTCATAGTGAGTTCCTGCGCGTCATGACGCCTACGATAGACATCGATAGCGCTTAAGTGCACCGGCACAGCGTTGTTGATATGAACAGTAGAACATACTAGTATGGTCTATTCGTGGTGAGTTCCCGCGCATCGTGACGCGTATGATAAGTATCGATAGAGGGGGCAGGGCCGGGGGATGACGCATCGGCGCCGGCCCCGAGCCGTGCGCCGGCACACGGCGCCTCGTCCTCGACCGCCTTCTAGTGCGACGGCACATCGGTGTTTTTATTTTCCGTCCATGGCGTGTACAGCAGTACCCTGTGTCTCGCGATATGTATTCTTAGTGACACCGGCCCCAAGTCCCTCGCCATCGACCGCCTTGTATTAATAGTGCATTGGCACATCGTTGTTGGCAGGTACGGCAACACGATGTGTCCCCCGACGAGTATGGTATATATCGTTATGCATAGTATGATATATCGTTGTGCCTAGGGAGTTGTTGTGCGGCGCAACGCGAATGACTGATATCGTTGGTGAGGAGCAGGCACAGGCCGGCGGTCAAGGGCAGACGCGTAGGCGCCGGCCTCCTCGATCGCTTTTAAGTGCGCCGGCACAGCGTCGTTGGAGCTTACAGCAGTGCATACAGTAGTACACGTGTGTCGCAGTGTGTATGGTATGTATCGTTAGTGGCATCGGCCACAAGTCCTTAGCCATTGACCCCGTAGTTGGGGCATACAGCAGTACAAATGTGTCTCGCGATTCGTGTGGTGCGTGTCGTTAGTGGCGCCGGCCACAATTCCTTGGCAGTCGATCCCATATATAGTTGGAGCACACAGCAGTACAAATGTGCCTCGCGACGTGTATGGTATGTATCGTTAGTGACACCGGCTCCCAAATCCCTAACCATCAACCTCTTTTTGCTGCGCTGGCGCAGCATTGTGGTACGTACAACAGTCCGTTGTGTCTCGCGATGTATACCAGTATATGCGAGAATTTATCGCGTTCCTGGGTACAGGATCTGCGAGAAAGGCAAAGGAAAAACCTGGCATGTACTCGTACACCACATATGCACTCCGCTACGGCGTCATCGATGTTCCCATATTAATGCCGAGTACTCCAGGTCCGGGTATGTATTTCGTTCCCTAGGTATAGCCTTTCGTGGATGTATCTGGTACGTGCTAAGTGCTTTCTGCGCCGTTGGAACGCTCGTCTCAGTCACGCGTACCTACTTCTTAGGCAGGAGTCCTGTCTATGCTACTGAGCTATCTTCAGTGTTCCCTCCTGTGACCGGTCGATTCGCGTAGTCGCGGGTTTAGAAAGGACGTGAGTTGCCTTTTACCCGTGCTAGCTATAATAACTTCATGCATGTACAAGCTGCTTTTTCCCCATCCGCTTGGACGAACTAGCCAAGAAAAAAATAACACGTGGGAAATATCATGGCTGGCAGCCCCGAGCTAGCGGGTTAACGATGCTTGCTTGCGGACGCATTAGACGGGCTTGTGTGTCATTGTAGAGCAGAGTCGACAGCTCCACGACCCATTGTGATCGAGATCAGGGTCTAGACCCACGAACGCCCGGGACCCCCGTTAGTTCGCGCGCCTCTCGCACACATACCGGGAAAGCGCTCGTTGCCCCTGCTCTTCCTCCTCTCGCTGCATGCTGTAGCCCGCCGACCGCCGTTGTTGCTGCTAGAAACCAAAACAGTAGACCTAGCCTCTAGGCCCATCAAACGGCAGCGAGCAGTGCCGTGCTCTGCTTGTGCACCTATCACGAGAAGCTAGGCGGGGGCGCGGGACGAGTGTGGCCGTCCTTATCTTCTCTCTACCTCTGGGCAACTTCAGCTATTAGTTTCCGTCGGTAGAGCCCATGACTATAAAAGATAGTTCCGTCGGTTGTGCACAAAACATGCATCTCTCGTGAACGTAGAGATACTACGCATTACATAGAAACGTTTTGCCAATCTTATCCCCTTCCTGTCTGGCCGCCTGTGACCACCATCTATCTCCTAGGATAGCGATTGTTTTCTCGCTGCTATTCAGTGTATTAAACTCCTCCATGTCACATTCGTCTATTTCCCTCATCTCCTCTTCTAACACATCCCGCTTCTCTTTGTATATTTCACATTCTTTTACTATGTGAGTTCTACTCTATTGCTTTGCTACACGGGCACATCTGTGCTTCAACTGCCCCCTTCCCCCGGCTACTGGTATACCTCTTTCTTCTTTCTGGCAGGTCCAGGTCACCTATACGAAAGCACAGTTTCAGCGTTTTCGCGAAGTCCATTGGCCCGTGCAAATACGTTTTCATTCTTATTCCTTCCCTCAACCCCCCGTATATCTCTAAGTGTTTTCTTTCCGATTCCGCGTTCTTTCTTAGCGCCAACCTTTCCCTCATTTCTATTTTTCTTTTACTTGTGCCTTGTAGCTCCCAAACTTCCCGGCGGATAGCATGTCTTCTTGGTTTCCCCTTATATATTTCCATACTTTCTCAACTACGCCATCCCACCTTATTCCCGCTCGCCTTTTTGTTTCTTTCTCCTATACAGCTCTCTATCATCTATGGCTGTCAACCTCTTTTTTTGCATGTTCCTTACTAAATACTAGCATTTCAACTTTTTCATGTCTCTACTTGTTTTGAGAGGGTGCGTTCCCAGTTGTGCTCTTGATACTGTATTACTAGTCGTTCTTGAGTACCTTAGGAGTTTTTTAGTTGCTGTCATATGTACTGTTTCCAACTTTTTAACGAGTTTCGCGTTCCCTTCCAAACATACTCATGCATATTCTAGCTCTGGCACTATCACATTCATCAGGATACATCTCTGAATAATAGTGTCTAGGTGCGAGTCTGTTGGCATCGCATCCATCCTGTCTACGTGTGTTTTACCCTGTCCTATTACCTTTGCTCTATTTGTGTCCCAAGAGCAGTCTTTTGAGATCTCTACGCCAAGGTATGTATACTGGTCTACGATCGGCAATTCATTCTCTGCCTACGTCCAACTGAAATTTACCGGGTTTACCGTACCTTCGTTACAAACAACTACAGCGCATTTCTTCACTTTCGCCGCCACCCTCCATTTGCTAGTGTATTCTGGCTTATACAAACCTTCGGGTGTTTCTGATATCCCCACGAAGTGATCCGCAAACATCAATCCCGACACCATATATTCCCCTACCGTTACTCCCTGCCTTGCTGCCTTGACTGCTACTATCAGGTCGTTAATATATATCTTGAATAGGTTAGGTGACAACGTATATTCCTGTGCAACTCCTTGTGAAATATCAACATACTTAGATGTTTCTTTGTCCAGCATCACATCACCTCTCGCACAATCCGTCATCTTATTCATCATTTTCCACATCTTTCCTCCTATTCCTATTTCCCACGGTTTTGTCCACGGTACATTTCTCCATACTGTGTCGTAGGCTTGCTGTACATCTAGAAAGAAAATGTACGTTGTTAGTCCCGCATTTTTCCTACCTTGAAAAATCTTACCTAAGGTGTACACATGGTCTACGCAGCTACGGTTTAGCCTGAACCGTGCTTGCCCTTCGCTTATGTTGTATTATTTCTCCATCATCGATCCCATTGTATCGTTCAAAATCTTACATGATGTTTTGCCTACTGTGCTTAGCTGCGTTGTCCCTCTATAGTTTCCCAGGTCAGCCTTGTCTCCATTCTTGGAAAGGTTTACTACTACTCTTTCTCTCCACTTCCTAGGTGCGTACTCGTTTTTCCACCTAAAGTTATACAACACAATAACCATCATGGTAAGCATTCCTTCTCCCTCGTACTTCATAAATTCATTCAATACTTGGTCTGCCCCTGCTGCTTTTCTATTCTTGCCTTTATCTACACACGTTTTACTTCTTCGCTTATGAAATCTCTCTGTAACCCTCGCGAACCACAGTCTTCCCTTTCGGATGTATCTACGTTCGCCTCTGCCCACGCGGTGATTTCCTTCTGCGTCGAACGTTTGTTTATTTGTGGGTGTTCATAGCTTACGGTAATGCTCTACTAGTAGTTCCTTTTTCTCTCCGAACTGCTGACCATTTTACCATTCTGTGCTCTTAGAGTAGCTATTCCCGTGTGTGGCTCCCCCGCTTGTTTGCCCGGTGTCCCTTTTATCCCTACCCACATCTTCTTCATCCCGCCCTCAAAGTCTTCATTCGTTTCATTTTCTACGTCTTTCCATATCCCTTTCTTCTTCTTCCTCTCAACCATCTCTATACCTTTCTTTCTAGCTATAGCATACTCCTCCCACCCCGTCGTAATTTTGCTCGATGTATACCTTGCGTAGACTCTTTTACTTGCTCATCCCTCCATTTTACTGTTTTGTTGCATACTATCAACTTCTGCTCCACTACCTTAATGTGGTCTTGACCTACTGCTCCCATCCTTGTATCATCCTAGCTATTCCATCATCTCTCTCTATATCGTTCCGTGTTGTACTATTCTTTCCAACAGCTCGGAAAATTTTTCTGCATTTTTGACCGTCTCTTTTTGGAGGAACTCCATCCGTTTCTCGTTTACTTCTAGTGTATCTATTCTCTATCTGTGTTCTTTCCTACCTCGTCTATGTTTGAGAACTCTCGTCTGTTGACCGTCTGTCCATATTAGACAGTGATCCGTAGTTCCTACGTCCGCTGCGCAAATATGCAGTTCCGTTTCCTTACCACTTCCAGTCCTACTACTATAAAGTCAAGGATAGAGCTTTCCCAATTTGTATGCATTGTCTAGTCCATTCCGATCCTGTTTGTTTCTCTATCTTACAACGTCTTCATCTCGTTGTGCCGACGGAACTTCAACATTTCTGCCCCGTTCTTATTTTTTTTGTTACTTCCCCATACAATCCATTGTTCTCGTTCAGTTTTCTTGCCTTTGTAATTCTTGAAATAAAATCTGCACTATTACTGATTCTCCTTGCCTCGTACACGTTTGTACATCTACCGCTACTTCTCCGAACTCCCTCTGTATATATTTTGTCGTATTCGTCGACATTGGGGGCATATAGATGATTCCTAAGAAGTACGATTTCGCTCTCCCGCACCCCTGGTATGTTAATCTATATGCTTCCGTCGAATTTAGTGTCGTTGGTCAGCTCTATTTTGTCACACAGGTATTCTTTGACTAGGAACTCCCCGCCCCCCGCCCCCCTATTCTTGCTATTCTCTCTTTTTTTCCTCTTCTTCCCGATCCATGCATACTCTCCAACTTTACACCCTATCTCTCCTCTCTCTTTCTCCCGCGGCTCTTGTATTCCCACTATGTCTAGATAGCGCTTGCTTACTTGTTCGGCAATTTCAATTCTTCAGCGCTCTTCAGTGGCAAAGCGACATACATTCCATGATCCTATTCTTAGGCTCCCTTTCGTTTCCCTATCCGATTTAGTCTTGCCTGTTGTTCTTTCTGCGTTGTCGCCGCGAGAATTTCTGCTATCACTTATTTAGCTTTCTTTCCGTTTCCGTTCCTGTTCTTGTCTACCTGTTCTGCGCCCCTAAGTTTTCCCCCCATTCCCTTTGGACCACTTGGTGTTTCCGGTCTCCTCTTATCTTCGTTAAATCTAGGACTACGTGTTAGTTTCGCTATTCCATTAGCTATACATATTCTCCATCCTAATATTCCAACCCATGCCGACACTTTTTCTGTCTCTTTCCTCGGCCACTCCATTATCGCCTTCGTCTTTGGCGTGACTCGAAAGTGCTCTCCCTCTGGTTCTACGTTTGCTATTGCAACGCAGCACAGTCCTAATTCGTGGCACTTCCTCTTGAACGCAATCTTCGTCATGTCGCTAGCAACTCCCAACATCAGTACTACTAGTACTTCACCTTGCCAATCTTTCTTTCTCTCCTCCCACCCTGCCTCACCGTCTCTCTCCTAATCTGTGATAGAGTACCTTGGTTTGTAGCCAATATACCAACCATCAGTAGGGTCAAATAGATATTATTATTCCAGTTGGATCTTACTCCTGTTACCGTCTGGAATAAGATATTTTGGATTTGTAGTTTCCGACACGCAGGATAGTATTCCTTCGTACACGTACGTACCCCGTTTGGAATAAGATTTTCATACTTTCTAAATGGATACGCAGGCTAGTATCTAAGTAGCCGAAGAGACGGAGATGCACGCGCGTGGCATGTTCGGACGTCAGGTTATACGTGGTGTTGTACTATTGAAGTTGAGGATAATGCATGCACCCTTGCCAGTAGAATATAGCCGTTTGAAGCCAGATGATAATTCTGGCTTCGAACACCATCTGCTTCCCCCCACCTCCCTTTTCACTCTTCTCACTTGCCCCTTCGAGCAAGCCTCGCATCAATAAAATAAGAGAACGCCAATAAGAAGTAGGTCTGAATTTGACCACGCACAAACACCTGTGTCACACCTCTTCCGTGAATCATCATCTCTTGGAACTCTTACTGCTCTCCTACATCGCAATTGGCGGCGTTGAAATTACTACATCTGTGGTCGTGGCCGTCGCCTGGACCTGTTCTTCGAGCCTTCTCCTCCCTCAAGTATTAGCCTTCCTCCCTTTTATTTGTTTTGGCATTAATCGAGTCACTGTCTTTTAGAGCACTTTGTCTTTCTCTCTGTTTTTCTGTATTTGTTTTGTGTCTATCAGCGTTCGTGTTCTCCATGGGGTAACACTGCAACGTGGCACAACGCGCGCGCGTTGCGCCCGCTTGTACAAACGACCGCCGTAGCGCGCCCGCCTGCGTCTGTT
This sequence comes from Macrocystis pyrifera, assembly GCA_031763025.1. Classification (NCBI taxonomy): domain Eukaryota; class Phaeophyceae; order Laminariales; family Laminariaceae; genus Macrocystis; species Macrocystis pyrifera. The sequence continues at coordinate 1,721,594 of JASSKH010000008.1, read as the reverse complement.
CAATAAATTTCGCCTTCGCGTCCGTGCGTTTCTAATGATCGACCCGTCTGACGAGCTTTCCATAATGATTTTACCTCGGATCATCCTTTTTCATGAAGCTATTTAGAGTTCGGATTCCGATGACGAACCAGACGTCGCTGAAATGCGCATCTCTGTTGCTGACGCCAAAAAGCTCAAGTCGACACCGACAGCGACTATCGCTACATTGAACGCTTACTCGCACCAATTCTCACGGCTGAAGACCAAACACACTTAGCCGTACACCCCCACAGAGACGACCGACGCTTGTATCCCGTACGATTTTCATATATTATCCTCGCGATGAGGCCTTGTACGAAATTGTTTGCGAACACCCGGCACCTCGTTCTCCATACCACAGTCATTTTGCGTGGGTAATGGACAGGTTGCAGGTACCTCACCCGCTTCCACCCACCCACGGACCTAGTCGCTCCGTCCACGAATGATGAGTTAGATAGCGCACAGTTTGATGATGCTACATTAATGACCGATTTCCCTCACACAGAGAACGCAGTTCGTTGGTATTTGTTAAGCCCTGATGAGCATGAAAACTACCTAGACCTCGTACGTGCCGCGTCATAGAGAAAACCTGAATGCAGTGGCCCCGCCTTCCTCACCAACTTAGTGGAACCTCACGAGCGTGACGTTTTAAAGAGCATATTGTGCACCGACGACTCATGTGACGCCTTCGCCAAATACTACTCTCTCTGCTTTTCATTTCGCAAGGAGAGCACATTATTGGACGCAGGTCCCTGAGTGATGAATGTTTTAACGAAACATATGTAAATTCTAGTCGTCCTAATCGCACTGTTTTTCAGATTTGCAAAAATACGCAGGTCCCATGGATGATGATTTCAACAACGAAACACAAATTCTAGTCGTCCTAATCGAATTATTCTTGCAGATTTGCCAAATACGCAGGTCCCCTGCGTGACGAGTTGTTCGACGAAATATTAGCAATATGTAGTCGTCCTGATCCATTTTTTTTAGGTTTACCAGAGCACGCAGGTCCCCGACCGATGTTCTTTCTGCTGAAACATACGTAAATCCCTGCCGTTCTAATCGAACTTTTCTTTCAGATTTGCCAAAACACGCAAGTCTCTCGAATGACGAGTTTTCCAGCGGACGTATCGGCGGAAGCCTCTACTAATTCACCAAGATCATGCCAGGAGCCACCTGTACCGACAACCACGCCCCGGACACGGACTATCACAGGTGCCGCACGTTCTTCCGAGTTTCTCCCCCCCCCCCTCCGCATACATTAAATTACGCTAGCAGGGACTCCCAGGGTGCTTCGTCACGAGCGTCACGCCGGCACGTACAACATCCCGGGGTCTCGACACGATCGACCTCACTCCACACGTCTTCGAGTACCAAAGCCGTCTTTCCCACGCCTTCCCCGACAACGTCTCACACCCCGTCTCTCCCTCCACTCCCCCCGACCTTGAACCCCTCCTAAATTTTATCTTTTTGGGACCAATCCTCGGTCTTCTGTCAGTGGTACCCTTCGACGTTCACGGTCAACAACGAGCAACACAACTGCGCAGAACAGTACATGATGTCGGAGAAGGCCGCCCTTTTCGGCGACACATCAGCTCGCCGGAAGATCTTGTCTTCTCCGAATCCCGCACAACAAAAAACACCTCGACCGCTCTGTCTCCAATTTCATCAAAGAGCTTTGGGACGAACATCGGTACGACATCATTTTCAAGGGCAACATAGCCAAGTTCTCGGCTCCCCCCTTACTACAACAACTGGTAGACACCAGTGACAACTTCCGCGCCGAAGCAAGCCCTCACGATCTCGTCTGGGGCATTTTGGCTTCCGGTCTAACGATAAGCGAGCTTTTCAACCTTTGCACTGCCCGGGACTCAAGTGTTGGGCGACATCCTCATGAATATTCGCCACAAGCTTGACGTCCCCCCTCCACTCCAGCCCCCTCTCGACGCCTCTCGTGTCTTACCCTCCGAGGATGGAATTGACGACGTCAGTGCAACCGTACGATCTCCAACCGTGCCCTCCATACTGGACCACCTATTGCCCCCCATTCTCCCTGAAGCCACTCCTCCGCACACATTGGTTTCTGCCATTTCTTCCGGAGCTGTTCTTCTCCCTGCACTTCCCTCCGTCATTGCCGAACGTGACCCGGGTCTCTCGAGCGGTATAGTCACCGTCGACGACGCCTCCTTCACGACCAGGATCAAACTACACATTGGACCCTCCGCATCCAACCGCTACGGCCTTGTAGCTCTCCTGAACACTGGCTCCCCCCGGACCTTCATCTCCGCTGAAGCTTGGGCCCGTATGAAGCGCAACAACGTTGCGTCGGACATCGGTGAACGACACGCTTCTCCTAGGTCATGGGGCGGCTTTGAGAAATCCGCTCTGCTCCTCACTTCGATTTCCGTAAAACTCAGTATCCAATTCTTGCACGAGAGCGCTCCCTACGCCGTATGAGCTTGCGTCGTGCCACATGGGACTATGCATCACCCCGTTCTACTGGTACGCGATAGCTGGATGCGATTAGAACAACGCATGTACACCACCCTGCCTCACCTCCCCTCGCGACCGCTCTTTGGCGAGCTCTCCCTAAACTCTTCTTACACTAATGACCTCTCCACGTTCATCCAGGACAATCGACCTTCCCCCGATACCCTACACCTGGAGTTCGCCGGCGCTCATCCAGTCTCACGTTCGGCTACGCCGTCTCTCGTCCAGGTTAATCTGGTGCGTCCCTCTAGCATTCCGGCACTCACCGGCCACTACCTCGTTGACATGCTTCCCCTCGACGGCCTTTCTTCCGAAACGGAAATTTTCGTCGCCAACGGCTACCAATATATCCCGCTCTCACCATTCATTGATTTTGAACCAGGCGACCCTCTGGGGATTTCCTCCTCTCCCCTCATACAAATTCCGGTCTCAGCACTGCAAGCTCTCCCCGCAACGTCACCTCCAGCCTCAACTGTTATCGACGTTCACGCCCTGCACGACAACATCCTCGTGCATGACGACGGTACACCGCCCGCGGATCCCCCCAAGAGCCCTTGCCGCAAACTCCTGGGAAGCTAACTGCCGACCAACGGACAAGCTTCCTCGCCCTCTGGGACCGACTTCCGCTACACCTCTGCGAACTCTCCTTTGACCTCCGCGGTTCTGGTTCGTCCCCTTCGGTCAGTACAGCTCTGGCGGAAGTTCTTTGCGAGTTCCCCGACGTTTTATCCGCGTCCAAAACCGATTGCCGCTCGTGCTCCCTTACTCCGTTCAAGATTTCCATCCCCTCGGATAGCGTCACGCCGGCCTGATTCAGCACTCCACTTCTCCATACGCCAGCCCTATGGTCGCCATTCCCAAGATAGACGGCAACGTTCGAATAACCGTGAACTACAAAAAGCTTAACGCCATCAGCTCCGTGGGCCAACTGCCGATTGCCGGCGTCGACGAGGTTCTCGCCTCCCTCGTGAGGCCGCATCTTCTCCCTGTTCGATGTCGTGTCTTCGTTGCACCAAATCAATATCGACAAGGACACCATATCCATGGCTGCCTTCTGCACGCCCACTCGACTCTTCGAGTGGCTTGTCATACGCCAAGGCAGCAGCGCCGCGCCTGGCTGGTTCATCAATGCCATCAACGAGATCAAATCAAAGACCTTGACCGCGTAGTGGCCTACCTCGACGACGTTATAGTGTTTCGACCCCCGACCCCGCGGCCTACGTGGCCAATATCCGCTCCCTTTTCGAACGCCTTCGAATACGCAATCTCAAGCTCTGCCCGTCCAAAGCCAAGCTTGGCGCTACCAGCGCCGACTTTTTGGGACACACCATTTCCTCCTCCGGCGTTAACCCTAACGCCGACAAGGTTGCCACCCTAACTTAGATGCCCATGAATACGAACACCAAGCAAGTGCGCGCACTCCTCAGAGGCATTGGATACTACCGTATATTCCTGAAGAACCTCTCCACTCGGCTCCGACCCGTTAACTCCCTGCGTAAACAAGGCGTTAAGTTCGTTTTCACCCCGGAAATGAAAACTATCGTTCGCCACATCCTCCACAAACTCGCCACTCGTCTGATCTTGGTATACCCAGACTGGGATGCCGTTGCCGACCACACCCGATGTTTTCGCCTATACTGCGACGCCCGCATAGACAGCTTTGGCGTGACTCTCGAACAAGAACAACCCAACGGTTCCGTCCGTCACATTGTCCTCGTCAGCCGCACCACTCTCGACAACGAACGGTCCTGAACCCCCCTCGACCTAGAATCCGTCAGCATCGTTTGGGCCATCAAACGCCTCCCGGGCCACCTCTGGTCCACCAAGCTCCACATCTACTCTGACCACAAGGCATGTGAGAGTATCACTAAAGTCGGTGAACACAACGCTCGCGTCCAACGCTGGCTGGAATACCTCTCTGCCTACTTCTACACCTTGGAGTACCGAAAAGACTCAGCTGCTGGCAATGCCGACTTCTTGTCTCGACTCCCACAACGAGCGACCGATCTCGACCACACCGGACCCATTCGCCTCACCACTCCCGACATCATCGGCATCTACTTTATCCAAGCTTGCGGGTTTACTCCGATCAACCCCTTCACCCCGGTCATCTGTTTGGGTGGAATCGTCTCACCTGCAACCGCTTGCTGAGACACCATCCCACAACTCCTTTGCACCGAAACTGACTATGGCGATTTCCATCGCCAAGAACCACGCATGGACAACTCGGACTTGGTTCTTACCCCCTGTTCTATTGTGACGTCTACCGCCGATCACCATACCGCTGCGGGATCGTCTCACCGACTCCCCGCCGGCCGCCGCTTTGCACAAGAATTCGCCGCTGGATGGTCTCCCAGCCCTCCCGCCGGCTCCCGCTTTGCCCAAGACACTGCCGCTGGATCGTCTCACAGACACCCCGCCTGTCCCCGCTTTGCTCACGATATCGCCGCTGGATCATCTCCCAGCCCCCCCACCGGCCCCCGCCTTACTCAAGAAACCACCGCCGGATCGCCTCGCAGCCATCCCGCCGACCCCCTCCTTGCTCAAGATCTCGGCGCTGGACCGCCTTCTAGCTTTCCCGCCAGCCCCCGCTTTGCCCAAGACCCCACCGCCGACTCGCTTCGCAGCTCCTTCGTCAAACACCTCTCTGTCCTAGACACCATCGCCGAATCGCCTTCAAGCTCCGAAAAAGCCGCCGTGACCGCTGGCGCTCCTGATGGTATGGATTTCAGGCCACCCTTCGTCTCCCCATCGCCCACCTTGGGTGTCTCATCTTCGGCCACTCCTCGTACCTCGTCGGGCTTAATTTCTTCTCGGACCCGTCGCCGTTGTGCGGCTGACACTGGGACGCCCCTTACTCATACAGACTACAGATTTTGCCGTCGACCGTCAAGTACGGAAGTCTCAAGACCTTCACCAACCCACCGCCGCCCGCCTGCCGTCGCTCCCAGGCCACTGCCTCGGCGACCGGATGCAGGTCGTCGCTGCGCCGCTAAAGACTCGCCCTCACCAGGAGCTTCACCCGGCGCTACGCCACCAGTGTTCCTGCCACCACCACAGTCCACCGCCCCAGGGCCTTCTCGCCCGTCTCCCCCTACTTCACCACTCCCACTACCTGAACCCGTTGTCCGGTCTGCTGACGACCCACAGCTTAGTTCCTGCGTTGAGTGATATATACCTCCACCGACTGGGCGCGCGAACAACGCACCGAACCCCAGTGCTCAGCTACCATCCGATATCTCCCCTTGGGGTCACCTTCACCACCGCCGGGCTATCACTTAGACTACATTCCCTCGACCAGTCGCCCACTTCTCTCGGAGATCCTCGCCCTCGCCGCAAACGGTCAGCTGCATATAACCGACGATGACACAGTCCTTCTCGGTCACCGACTACACATGACTCCCCTTGACCAACCTCGTACGACTACGCCGCAACTCCTCACATCGCCACCTTGCGTTTAGGTGCCAATGTTGGTGCGACTGTGGGTCTTACACATTTACCGTTCCACCACCTCTTGATACCCGGGTGTTGCTCGGACACCCAGCATGCTTATGCGCTTCGACTGGTGTAATGACATGGACATCTCCACCCGCTGGTGGCTCCGCCGTTGCCTTAAGTGTCGGGCGCGAAAGTCTTCACGACAAACAACTCGCTGGCCCACCCTCTCCTTGCCCCTACCAAACGGCCCCGGTATTCTCGTGAGCGTCGACTATTTCGGGCCCTTACCCATCACGCCTCGGGGCAATGCCTACATCCTCCTTTTCACCAACCGTTTCAGCCGCCGCGCCGACATGTATGCCACTACTGAAGCCGAATGCACAGCATCCGGCACTGCCGACATCCTCGTCGATCGCTACATCCCTCTCTGGCGATCCCCGTTACTCTCTTTTCCGACAACGGCCTTCAATTCTGCGCCAAACTCTCCCGCGCCCTCTATGAGCGCCTCAGCATTAACAAAATATCCACGAGTTCCTACCACCCCTGCACCGACTGCGGCGTCGAACGAGTCAACCACACCATGGCCTTGATGCTCGCCATGGTCGGAAACGAACTTCAAAACGATTGGGACTTGCATATTCCTCACGTCGAAAACGCCTACAACAACTCCGTCATTGCCTCCACCGGACTGGCTCCCAACGAAGTGCATATTGGCCGACAGCGTTGCCTGCCCCTGACAGTTTGCGACTCTCCCAGTAGTGACGGACATCCAAGCCCGAACCGGGACCAGCTCGCTTACATCGACCTCGCCATTGTTCGCCGACAACGCACCTACCGCGCCGTCCGAGAAGTCTACGCAGTGTACGTCTCGTGCCTCGATCGCCGCAACGCTCCCATCATGGACGCCCTCCGCCTTTCCCCTACGTTCTCTGTCGAGTGTTGGGCATGGATCTACCACACCGCTGCCACTATTCACCAAGGCGCCAAGAAAGGCACCGACGCCACAGTCCTCAAGACCAAACTTCTCTTCAACTGGATTGGCCCGTTCACGATCCTTGCCGTGGGCCCTGCACCAGCCTCGGCCGTTCCGGAGGGACGGCCCCTTCACGAAAAGCTCCTGAATTTCGACCTTCCCTCGGACATGCCGGGGCGTGACTCCAAACGCTGCGTCTCCGTTATCCGCTGTAGGCCCTGCCGGAACCCCGACGACATCGACGAACTTCCCAACCACCTACCGGCGGACCCGACCAAGTACGTTTTCAGCTCTTTATCCACAAAGTCCCCGCCCTTCCACGTCACCTTCGGAGACATCTCTCGACCGCTCGATCGCCTCGGGGTCGACCAGATCTCGGGACACCAACTCGTTCGTGGCTGGGGAGGCGTTCTCGCCATGTATGTACGAAACAAACTGGGCCGGACTCCTTAGCCCTTTTTGGGAACGCGACCGAGATCTACAGCTCCACCGATCCCACATCCTCCGCTATTAGTCGGGCACCCCTTCACAGCACTGCCAGACCAACCGTTTATACGTCAGATTCGCATCGGAGCCGCTCACCGTGAACTATTGCGGTCTCGGGGCGAAATCTTCCTCGCTCCCGGGTATAGCCTCGTACCACGCACCCTCTGGCTTCACCATTTGAACTCGTCACCTCTTCCTGCCGGGCACACCCCAGGCACAAGGCCCGCGATGGTCTCTGGTTCTTGGGCAAAGTTGCCCCGCGCGTCTCGACCGACACGTCCTTGGCTAACTCCTACATCCTCCGCTTCCTCGACGACCCGGGCCTGACCAATATCACACTCTTTTCGTCCCTCTACACAACTTCACGGAGCGCGACTCAAGGATCCTGGTGCTTTCAGCGTCATTTGGCCGGAGGACTAGCACGCGGAGTACTACGTAATGCTAATGCACTCCCCCACCTCTCATCCGCCCGACCAGTTAACCGTAGCTGATGGTCGACGGGTGCGTTAAGTTGTCGTGTACTAGTTGCGGGACCGGCATATTGTGTGCGTCCGCTGTCTTTGACACGCGTTCGCTTTGTGTGTTGATTCCATCTGACACATTACGTTTCGTTTGTTTTGCTAGGACGCAATTCGCAACATAAAGTGTTTGGTACCTCCGGGGTTTACCTTTCTGTTGTACTTATTTTGCTTTTCCTTCGGGGCGGTCTTTCGGTCTTTATTACTATTATTTTTCTCTCTTCCGAGAGTATCTCCATCTTGTTTGTGTTCATAATGTTAGTGGAAAATGTTCAAGTTACTGGGACTTCCCAGTCCTAGTACTCGTTGAGGGTTTGGTGTCTTTCAGTTTTTTGCCGGCGCACCACGTTAGATAGTGTCTCCAACACGGGCTCATAGCCTGGAGTCAAGTTCAACACCCTTAGCACAAGTACCCCCGCGTTTGTGTCAGGCGATCTGCACGGTAACCTTCCTGGCGACGCCCGATGGTATCTTCTATCTTCTTGCTCAGCTGCTGTACTGGTTACTTTCCTCCAGCGAGGTCATTTTTGCCGTTCAAGGTTCAAGGATGGCTTCATAACACAAAGTCTTACTCACACATCGGGATGCCCCGTACGTCGCTCTATCTGTCATATGTACGTTTCGCCATGGGTAACTTCCCCACTAATGCTCTCGAGTAGACTTTCACTGCCGACAGCTAGGCCAACAATCCCCCCACATTTTTTACCGGCTTCTATTCTTCATTATATCAAGGTATCTAAGTACCGATTGGTGCTCCTTCTCTTAGGTCATGTGGTCGGTCAAATGCAAGGTGTTAGTTTCATGAGTATAATAGGTCCTGACTTAATGTCATGCAACATGCACTCCTCCCCTTCATTTAGCGCTTATCATGTGCACCTAATGTCGGGAATTTTGAGAATATTGTCAGACCAAGTTTCCACCACCCAATGGAAATCGATGTAGTTTCACGGGTATCTTACCACAAGACCCAACCTTCATGCGAATTAAACATGTTGGGGTGACCATGCTGTATCTATATGTGCGCATGTGAGGCGGTTCACGTTCATGCTAGGTTTTTGGTCTATCTTTTATGCCTTTACTACCAGTATTATTATATGGGACAGGCTAATATACCTTTTTCATGTCTATGTCTGGTTTGGGTTCGGATATTGGAAAAAAACACTGGTTACTTGAGTTGTTTGATTTCGAGATCTGGTTTGTGTTTGTTGTGGGATAAAACAAACTGATAGGTGAGTAATTTCATGTATATTTCTGATTTGGGATTCGGATCGGAAACTAAAATGGTTAATTGAGCAATTTCATGTCTGAATCCGGTTTGTGTTATAATACTTGAAAAAAAACTACGAAAGTTCAATTGTTTCACGTCTGAATATGTTTTTTTTTTTTCGCGTTTTTGGTATGAGAATAAAAATGGTTCTAGTTGAGTAATTTCATGTCTAATCTGGTTTGTATTTTGGTATGGTAAAGAAACTGTGAATCGTTAAAATTGTGTTGTGTTTGCTTTACCGGTGGGTCTGGTTTTTGAGCTGTGGTTTGGATATGGTCCATGTCTGGTCTGGTCGATGCGGCATTTGTGCCGGAAGGAGCAGTCTGTACATCGCATGTCTAGTGTCTGGTGACTTGTTTTACAGCGTCGTCGACCCTCGACGACAATTCCTCCAGATTTAGAGGAGGGGGTGAGGGGGGGGTACTGATGATCATGCATGACCGTAGGCGTAGCCCTACAATGCCGGGACGGGGGGGGGGGGGGGGGGGGCATCATTGCACACTCGGACTCGCAATCGAGATCATCTACAGTAGATAGTACAGTAGATAATACAATAGATAGTTCAGCATACAGTACAGAAGGTATGTTGATTGATCTCTAAGGGTACAGGCGCAGCTGGCACGGGAACGCGTGGTTGACTCCAGACAGTAACACGGAACTCCTCTTATACTATAGCCTAGCTGTCGAGTGACAGCTCATGCATCCTATGCAGGTTATTATCCAATAGGTTGCGGGAATATACCTCCCGTTTATCCCACCGAATATCCGTCCAAATATCCCTTTAATCCCATATCAATATATGGCTGGAGTCACGAGGTGTAGAGACACACCGTTGGCTCGCGGCAATATCTTGAACAACAGGTCGTCGAACGGCGCGGACTGGCTCGGGGGTATCGTTCAGGGGAAGTTGAACAACGGACCCGTGCTCGGGTTTGTTTGGGAGGGTGGGAGTCCCATGTTCGGGAAAAGAGAGAAGGGGAAGGACGGGGAATAATAAAAGGAAAAGTGGGAGTAGGGAGGGCAAAAGGGTGTCCGTCGAACGGGTGGACGAGGGTACCTTAGTAACCAATGATTTTTCGACTCACTAGTTGAGTCATAAACCAAGGACTCAGTAAAATCTCCCTCCAGTTGTTCGTACCGTATCTGATGACCGCTGTCGGTTGCTGTCAGATGCAGAGGCCGCTTAGTACCACTTGGGTTTTGCGTGTATTATGTCGCAAAATGCGTTGCAAATTGTTGAAGGTTCGAGTAAATTGGTTTCCAGATAAAAGCACATAACAAACGTCATGTCGGTCAAATACTCTGGATTTGTTCTCTAATTAACGAGTGTGTGCAAATCTGTCAAAAAAGTGCTGTTACGGCGACCCGAATTTTCCCTGGTATAGTCGAAACACAGTGCAGATCTGGAAAACAAATGCGACTTCGACGCCCCAAAATTATAGTTGTATCGTGGAGACGTCCGTCGCTTTTATTCAAATCTGCAAAAGTGTGCAAATCTGAAAAAACACTGCGATTATGACGCCCGAAACTCACTCCGATACTGATGAAACCTCCGCCATGTTTTGACAACACTGCAATAAAGTGCATTTCTTGCAAAAAAAAAAACGATAACGACGGCTAGAATGCACGCATGTTTCGCTGAAACGTTCGTGCCTTATGGGATCTGCGTATTTTCGCAAGTCAGTAACGAAAGTGCAATTAGAACGACTAGAATCTACGTATGCATCACCTAATATTTCGTCACTTATTAAAGGGGACCTGCATATTTTTGTAAATAGGGAAACCGAGCGATAAGGACGGCCAGAATTTACGTCAGTTTGATAGAAAGAGTAATCCCTCAGGGGACCTTCGCATTTGGGCAAGTCGCAAAAAAATGCGATGAGGCTGCCGACGACGCCAATTGTGATAACGAGAAGGCAAGAGGCCAGGATGTATGGTCCATAGGGGAAATACGACACGGGTCTGTGCTTGGCCAAGCCCTGAACCAGTTTGTATCGACATTCTCTTATTACAATTGATGCGAGGCTTGCTGAATGAGGCACGTGATACAAATAAAAGAAAGGGGAGAAGAGGTGGCCCAGGGGGTGATACTTGAAGCCAGACGTGCCTTCAGGTTTCAACACACTGTAATTTACTGGTAAGGGTACATACGTCACCCCAACTTACAGCATACAAACACCCCGTAAAACCTGACGCATAGACGTACCACGTGCGTACATCTCCGTGTGTCTTCAGGCTGCGCAGGAACACTACCCTGCATACCAGGGATATGATATAATTCGAGGTCCGGGGTCTGTTGCCCAAGCCACCCGCAGAAGCCCCACGGGAGGGCCAAAAATTTGCGATGTGTGTGTGTGTGTGTTTTTCAAATTGAACCATTTTTTTTACCGATTCAGCACAACCAGTGGCCGCGCCGATTCATTAACCCTAGAAGAGATACAAGTTATGTGGTCACAGCTACGCCAAAGAAATACGACGTTGCCACGTGGTATGCAGTAAGTGGTATGCAATACAGTGGGCTATCCAATGCCATCTCATCATAGTTTTGGTTGCTGGCGTATGTATGTATGTTGTGTCGGCGGCACCTAGTGCGAAGGCATGGTGTTGCGTAGGCTATTAATGCATTACGGTGTGTTATCTCTGTGTCGTAGTCTGTGACCACAGAGCTCGTATATTTCTAGGGTGAAGAATCAGCACGGACACTGGGCTTGTTGGATGTCGACGAGTAGAAGAACGGTTTAATGTGAAGAACACACACACACAGATACGACAGGCACGACATTCACATTCCATGGAAAATAGAAACGAAACGAATGGAAGAGAAAAAAAAAAAAACGAAATGAGACAAATCGAAAGGGAAAAAGAAACAAGAAAAAAAATAAGAAACGAACTGTCGTGCCCCCCCCGCAGGGGATGTGGCAGACACTTCAAAAGAACGACCTGAAAAAAAAGGCAAAGAAAAAAAACCACACTACTCGTCGTAAACGGAGTGAGAAAAAGAACTAAGGGGAACAAACAGGCAAAATAAAACACAAATCATCCTCCAGGAAGCGGCAGCAGTTTGTGGCACGAGTAGCGTAGCCAGGTTCTCTCTGCTACTGTAGTCCGACTGGTACCTTGCTATCCTGTCAGTCGCCTCCGGCCAGCGTTCGTCGACTATGCCCGCACCTCGGCGTCAGACAAAAAGAAACAAGCAGATCAGGCTCGTCATCCACCCACGCCACACTACTCCTTCAATAAGGCATATCAATCGTAGAAAGGAAGAGAAAAAAAATTTAAATGAAAATCACAGAGGATCAGCGCAAGAGATGAATAAAAAAAGGAAGACAACGGAAGCCCACGTTCGAACCAGCTGCACCAGTTGGTGGCACAAGTAGTATAGACATGTTCTACTTCCTAGTATGCGCGAACATATTCCCGAAACCCAAATAACAATGTGTGTTTAAACGCCTTCCGAACCTCAGAGATGCGTGTATAGGGATCAGAACCTAAATACACTGTGTTCTACTATTGAAAAGGGCCTTAAACAATCGCCTGTGGTGAAGTCAAATTCGGGCTCAAAGTGTTTTTGTCGCGAAAGGCGAACTTGAAAAACAACGATCATTTTTTTTCGCCTACGGCGAATTAAAATGTCCCCTACATGTTTTGGGGACTGCGGGCCTATGGGTCGCGTGTTGCGCTGCGCGCAACCAGGCCCTCCTCGGTTGTTGCGGAAAACGGCGATTTTGACGGGTTGATACGATGGTCTTATTCCAGACGGTACAATGGATCGCCGAAACCGAACGACTACTAGCGAACAACGACCAGAGAGGCTTTTACAAGCACCTTAAGAGTACGGTAGGATTGGAAGGGACTAAAGCGTGAAGCTAACAGTTCATTACGGACGAGGATGGCACGCTGTTGCGGGATAAGGTGCGAATTCGTGAACGGTGGGGGAGGTTTTACCACAAACGTTTGAACACGAAATCGCTTAAACTCGATTCCACGATCATCGATCTCTTGCCACCACGACCGCTTTAACTGTCGCTCGGAGATGAACCATCCATGGACGAGATGACGGAAGCACTTAAGGGGATGTCAAACTGGAAAGCTGTCGGGCTAGATGGTCTCCCGGCCGAACTTTTGAAAATCGACCACCCCGCATTCGCCCAGTGCTTTCTCAACATCCTTGTCAATGTTTGGGTGACAGGAGAAGTCCCCCAGCAATGGAAAGACGCGATCATCAAGGTCCTTCACAAAAAGAAGGACCGAACTGATTGCAACAACTACAGAGGGATTTCGCTTGTTGCCCACGCAGGCAAAGTCTTGTTGAAAATCGTCGCGTCGCGCCTCAGCAACTACTGCGAGACCGAGGAATTACGCCCGGAGGAACAGTGCGGCTTCCGCCCCGCACGATCAACGATAGATATGTTGTTCGTCGTGCGCCGGTTGCAAGAGGTTGGAAGACAGAGGAAAATCCCCCTGTACTTGTGCTTCATCGATCTGCAGAAAGCGTACGACTCTGTCAACCGAGAGCTGTTATGGGAAGTACTCACACGTTTTGGCGTACAACCAAGGTGCTGAGAATTATCCGTAATTTCCACGATGGCATGCGGGCTCGCGTGCGTACGGATGATGGCGAGCCCTCGGAATGGTTTGATGACACGCAGCGGCTGCGGCAAGGCTGTGTGCTGTCACCGTTACTGTTCAACGTATTTTTCGCTGCTGCGTTGCACGTCGTACTAGTACGCTTTAGCCATGGCGAAGCCATCGTAAGGGATTTGGTCCAACTCAGTGATGCTGGAATAGTCGGAACGAAGGAGCAGGAGCCGTTGGCGTGCGTGCGAAGGGCTGTATGGGGCATGTTGTACGCCGATGACGCAGGGATTGTCTCGAAGTCGGCTGAAGGGCTCGCGAAAATGATGACAGTCATCGTGTGACTGTCTTCGAAGCAGCAGGCCTTACGGTGTCGGAAAAGAAGACAGATACTATGCTTCTACAAACGCCAGACCAGAAAACCCTCGCACTACCGCTCGTTATCGACGCAGCTTGCCAGAGGTATAAGCAGACGGCCCAGTTCTTGTACCTAGGCGGCGTTATCCACGAAAATGCTGACCTCTTGCTCGAAATCGACCGACGGATCCGTCTCATGCGTGCATGCCTCAAACGGTTCGGCCCGGAGCTGTATGATAGGACGACCGCCCCCCTTAGCTTGAAAGTCCGAATGCTGAAGGCCGAGGTGATTGAGACCCTGCTCTACGGGTGTGTGACGTGGACCCTCATAGCGGAACACTTTGCCAAGCTTCGAACGGCTCACCACTAAGTCCTGTTGCGAGTCATTGGCTTCCAGCGCCGACTTCGTACTGACCATGCCACCTTCTCGTACGCGAAGGCCCTCAAGATGACACGTTGCGAGAGCAACGAAACGACCATCCGCAAACGGCGTCTCTTCTTCGTGGGGGGGGTGGCAAGGCAAAGCAAGGATCGATTACCCAGCCGGGTGATGTTCGGGACGATTGCCGGTGGGGAGAACCCGAGACCTGGCGGACAGGTTAAGACTTGGCATAGATGCGTAGTCGAAGACCTTAGGGAGTTCCGCGCCACCGAAGGGTCAACGGTGGTTGGAGTTGAGACCGCACTGTGGCCCACTGCTGCAAAAAAGGCGGGGAAGTGGTACCGGGGGATCCTGGAAGCAGCCGAACGGTTCATGGTGAGGTGGCACGAGGCTGAGGCTGAGCTGAGCAGGCAGCGCGGTGCATCCGCCGTGGGTGGTGTCCAAGGGAATGGGGGGAGGAGGGGCAACAAGAGGAGTAGCAGAAAACCCGACCAAGGGAATGCGGAGAGGGGGGAGAAGAGGAGTAGCAGGGAAACTGCAGTGGACGAAAGTAGGAATGAGATGGCAGATAGGGTAGCCAGGTACCGGGCAGACTAATAAGTAGAACATGCCTATACTACTCGTACCACCAACTGGTGCAGCTGGTTCGAACGTGGTCTTCATTTGTCTTCCTGTTTTTGTTTATTTTTATTTCATATTATTTTTTTCTTTGCGGTGACCCTATGTGATTTTCTTTTCTCTTCCTTTCTCCGATTGATAAGCCTTATTGAAGGAGTCGTGTGGCGTGGGTGGACGACTAGCCTGCTTTGCTTATTTCGTACTGTCTGACGCCGAGGGGCCGGCATAGTTGACGAACGCTGGACGACGATGGTGGCAGACAGGGTAGCAAGGTACCAGGCGGGCCAGCAGGGAGACCCTGGCTGTGCTACTCGTACCATAAACTGCTGCCGCTACCTGGAGCATGCCTTGTGCTTTATTTGGTTTGCCTGTTATTTTTCCCTTGGTTCTTAGTCTTACTCTGCTGACGACTATTACGGGGGTCCATAGTTAACGGGACCAAATTTTGACAGTAAAAATAGGGTAATACAAGGCTTTCCTTCGGAGTGGGTATTCCGTCGTTTCTTGTACAAAAACATTTAGTTTGGTTGGCTTTGGGCTATGACGCCAATTGCAGTTTTGGTTGGCTTTGGGCTTTGACGCCAATTGCAGTTATATTGCAATTGGGTTAATAGTCCAAAGCCAACCAAACTAAATGTTATGACGCCAATTGCAGTTATATTGCAATTGGGGCAATACCCAAAGCCAACCAAACTAAATGTATTTGTGTAAGAAATGGTGAAGGATGTAATAATCGCGTTAATTTGTGAATGTAATGTGAAACGTAAGATCGGGTGATGCAAGAGTAAGAATGACATTCGTCTAACAATAAGGATAACATCTTTCATCAGTGCGGGGAGAGAGTGGAGTAGTGCATGGCATGTGGATGATATACAACATACATGCTGTTGTTTCAAGGAAGGTTCAGGACAGAGGGGAAAGCAGCAGTGCCGGCGACGACAACGGTTATGGAAATGTTGTATAGTTGCTGGGCGGCCGCGATTTCGATTTAGCCAGCATAGGAGTTTGGATGAGACATGATACGTAAATAGTCTTCCAGGCTGCTGTAGTAACGAGGCGGGAGGCCCAGAATGTGGATATGTCCGCTGTTGAACCCGTTGGGTATGTGTAGGGAGAAATAATCGTGATTTTGGGAAATGTGGGAACAATTTGTTGCCTCTCATTCGTCCTGGATGGAGACAATCTGCTTGGCGTACTGCTTCGGAATTCCGCGAAGCCCTGGAGCAGGCGAAATGGAAGGGAGTCTTTTTGCGCTTGATGATGATGTCTCCGTCTTTGATGGTGGAGTCCGTCAGGCGGCAGTTGTAGCACTTGCCACCGACCTGATCGAAGTAAACAGGGTGCGCGGGGCGGGAGTGGCGTGCAGGGAATGGCGGGGGAGGGGGAAGGGGGGCAGAGTTCATTATTTGTACTGCTCTACAGCGGCACAACAGCAGCACGTAATCGCTTGCTATACGACGGCAGCAGCAGCAGCAGAAGCAGCAAGTACATGCGTAAAACGCAGCAAGAAAACGGCCAACATATTTTTTTAACGTACCAAAACGACCATTTGGGTGCAAAAACGACCAAGAAAAACAGTAATCCGAATACATAAGAACAATCAGTGGATATTGAGCCAGCATTAGCAGTATCAGCCGCAGCAGCAGCAGCAGCAGCAGTAGCAACGGCTTCGAGCAGTGGTTGCGGCAGCATTAGCAACATTAGCAGCAGCAGAAGCAGCAAAGGATCGCCGCAGCGTTGGCAGCAGTAGCGGCATAGCAAATATATGATAAAAAAGAGGAAACAAAGTATGTACCCTGGTATGCCGCGACCGCAAAAACTACGGAATTTCATTGGCGAAACAAAAATATGAACACACAAATGACCAACATGATGTACAACGCAGCAGTAGCACCACAGCAGCGTAGCAGCGATATGGAAAGAACGAAGCCCAAAACGAGAAAAAGCAGTACGTACGCAAAATGCAGCTGCAAAATGACCAAAATATTTTTTCCAGGTACTCAAACGACCTTTTAGATACAAAAACGATCAAGAAAAACAATAATCCGAGTACATGCGAACATCCAGTGAATATTGCGGCAGCATTATTATTAGCATTAGCAGCAGCAGCAGCAGCAGCAGCAACAGCAACGGATCGCCGCAACGTTGGCTGCAGCAGCAGCATAGCAACGATGTGAAAAGAAGGAAGAAAAAAACTATGTACCCTGGTCTGCCGCAATCGCAAAACGTACGGTAATTATTGACGATACAGAAATATGTACACACACACGAGTGTAATACACACACAAATCACGTCCAGCATGATGTACGGCAACAACGCAGCAACACCACAAAAAAAAATCGTTGACGATAGAGAAATATGTACACACGCACAAGTGTAATAGACACACAAATCATGTCCAGCATGATGTGTACGGGAACAACGCAGCAGCGCCACAAAACGAGAAAACGACCAAGAAACACAATTATCCGAGTACATACGAACATTCAATTCAGTGAATATTGAGTCTGTGGTGTATGTGTGTGTATGTATGTGTGTGCGTATGCGGATGCGTGCTCGCTCGAGTTTTCAGCCAGAGCACAGCACAGCGCAGCAACAGCGAATCGTAGCAAACAGCACAGCAACCTCATTGCAGCAGCATAGTGGGCAGCGTCAGTAAACGAGCAAAAGCACAAGCCTCACATTACAGTAGTGCTTTTCAAAAGCATTGGAGCCGCGGCGAGGCGTGCAATAGAAGGAATAAAAATAATCCTTCCTCCTCGGCCCCCCGTCCCCCCTCCCCCCCTCCCCCCCTCACCTCCCCACCTACGCCCACCCAACTTCCTTGCCTTTTGAATGTCATGTCCCACAAACTCGAGTCTTCTGCGATGACCTCTAGAGGTATGGAGTACATCTCGTACGTTGCGCCTTTGCTGTAGTCTTCAAGCCAAGCTTCTCCACCATCATCGTTCTTCTGCGTTTGCTTCTGCGTTTGCCCTTTCCTGGAAATCCACGATCGACGCAAGCCAGAGCGTTTGATGAGAGGTGGGTGGGGGGAGCACGCGGGTGGGGGGAGGCGGGAGGGACAGTATCACGTGTCGTGTGGTGACAGTCGAACAATAAAAAGCCGACCAAATAAATGTCCCTTCCGGGGAAAGGTATAGCGCGCCAAAATGCTGAACCCGCTTGTCAAGCTCAGGGAGGATTTGTATCTGGCGGGATCCAGAAGGTCAGAGCAGCTCCAGCTCCACCTTAACCTCCGGCTCCAGCAAAAACAGTATGAACATACGTAGCACAAACAAAAAAAGCACACCAAAATTCGTAAATCACCGTGGCGTGGGCAGGAGCCCCGTCGTCTGCTTCGCTCTCGAACGATCTCAATTTTCCGACGCAAAACTACCGAAAACTGAAGAAAAACAAAACAATGGTATGTTACCCCTCTGTCCCAAAATCTGAAACCAGATTGTATTATATATTAATATACAAAGGATGCTTACAGAGTGGAGCAACGTAGCACCGCGTCAGCAGCAGCAGCAGCAGCAGCAGCAGCAGCAGCAAGCGAGAGCTGCTTAGACCTTGCCCCAGCACCAAAAAATAGCTGAAATATGCCTATACCAGGGCTGTTCACACGCCGGGTCAAACCTCGCGGGTCAGGCCGGATCGGGCCGGGTCGGGTAAGGGTGTGCCGACGCGATCCGCGAGAGTTTTAAACCCCCCCCTGACCCTACCCGTGAGTATTTCGAAAAATTCTTGACACACCAATCCGCGTGTCACATCATGACCCGTGAACAGCCTTGAAATATACCGCAATGTGAACACTAACGATATAGCGCTAACCCCAAACGCCTGGGGAAAATGTCGGAACTAAAATATGTAAGAAGGGTCGTAACTGTAGCTCTATTTTCCAAATCTTCCGTATATTCTCTATTATAGTTTTGTTTTTTTTCTAGATCAAGATGTGCAGGCGTTCTGTCACAATTTGTGAAGTTTAACAGGAGGAAAAAAATGTATCTGGGATGCTTGGCATTCACATATTTATAAAATTAGGCAACAGCTGTGAGATCGAGGATTTCGACGAAACTTATCTTTGCAAGCTGTGTGTGATACTTCGATCGCGCGACATATACACCAGGTATCGTTTTTGGGAAACAAAAAGGAACCGGAAATCTGCGAGTAAGAAACAAACCATGCGCAAAAAAACAATCGGGAAGAATTGGATATTTTCAGGGCGAAGGGTCCTTCGACAACAACGGCGCTTAAGGAGCTACAAAAGCGTGGACTTGGTCTGAGAAATTTCCCGGGTTGTTTCAATAATGTGGACTGCCAATAATTTTGGGCGAAGATGGACCAAGTCGTCAACACTAACGCAGCAGCAAGCAGCAGCAGCAACAATCAGCAAGACAAACACACACCTAGCACAACCGCAGGAAACGGCACTTACGTATGTATATGTGTATCTATATACCTCTCTCCCGTGTGGGGCTCCTTGCCCGTTCTCGAACCCGAGCTGGGCCCATATCCGGCGCAGCTTCTGACGCAGTTGGCCACGAAAGGCAGGAACGCAGGGCAGAGCGTTGCCGAGGCCAGCATAGCCATCTTCATCTCGTTGCGGCATATCACGTGGTCGATGCCGAAGCCTATAAGCTGTGGGTGGGTTGGTGGAGGAGTGGGTGAGCGGAGTGGGGGGGGGGGAGGGAGGGAGGGAGGGAGAGTGGGTTGGTAGGACAGACGGTGACCATAACGTCAGCTGGGCTGGCTCTGTCACTGAGTAGCTCGTCGCTCGCGAACACTACAAATACAGAAGCATGATAGTGCTACCTTTCTGGGCACTGGGGGAGAGGTAAAACAGAGCGCGAGCGGGAGGTTGTGTAGATATTACAAAGCTTCAGTGGTAGATCTGCAGTAAACTACGGCTGAAATACACGGTAGAGATACTGGTGAACCACACCGCAGTAGATGTACTGTTGAACCGCAGCAGAAGTGCTGGAAGTCGAAGCGTCTACAGAAAGAACGACGGAACGTGAAGGCAACACCAACACCAACAACAAGGAATGACAGCACTACCACCACCACCACCAGCAACATCAATAGCAACAGCACCAGCACCAGCAACAGCAGCAGCAACAGCAACAGCAACATCAACATCAACAGCAACAGCAACACCACCAACACCACCACCACCACCACCACCACCACCACCACCAACAGCAACAGCAACAACGACAACAACAACTGAATGCTGCGGCATCATTTTTGGTGACTCCGGGCCGGTCGCGTGTGTTGTCGTCGCCCTCAACCTTGAGCCGCACGCACATGGTCCTTGCTGTGCAGCTCTTCGACGGTGACCACCGTCCGACGAGGGTTGCCTGTCTGGCTCAGCCGACGAACCTTCTCCATGAGCAC
This sequence comes from Macrocystis pyrifera, assembly GCA_031763025.1. Lineage (NCBI taxonomy): Eukaryota > Phaeophyceae > Laminariales > Laminariaceae > Macrocystis > Macrocystis pyrifera. The sequence goes on along the minus strand of JASSKH010000008.1, from coordinate 1,701,089 downwards.
CTGGGGAAAAAAAACGGTCCAGAGCGACGCATCCTTAGATACACTACATACCCAGCGACACCCGGCCCCCTGTTTGATACATGCCATCATATTCACAGGAGCCTACGATACAATGCTCCCCAAACTTCAGAAATTTATCTATTAATATGTTTAAGACATTCATTAGTTTCCACTGACAAGGCAAACGATAGACCTCATAAACCAAAAGACAACAAGAAAGTCTCCAACGAAATTAAATGTCGCAATAGAGCTAATGATGCATGCTGTTCACGTTATGCAGTACCAGTAGCACTAGCGGACCTTTTTTACCCTCATGCCGAACACCCCGATCGCCATACCACATGCACGTACTCAAGGTAACACCCACGGAACAACTACGCATATGTTTGTCGCTGCTCTGCAGCACAGTACCAATGGTGAATAATGTCATGCTTGCCGTGCGACGATGTGCGAGCGTCACCGTCGATCCGCCACGAACATGCCCACAAAGTTTCTTGTTCGTTACAATAGATACTACGAGGTATGCACGTATACCATGAGAGAAACAGCATGCTCGCAGTTCATTGGGGAGCTGGAAACCAAAAATGTTTTCTTGTCCGTCCGTCCGTCCGTCCGTCCGTCTGACCCCCCCCCATATTCCGTAGCTTAGGACTTACGCATGGTAGTTTCCAAAAACTGTCCCCAATGATTGAAGTCCATACAACAGTAGTAGTAGTAGTAGTAGTAGTAGTAGTAGTAGTAGTAGTAGTAGTAGTAGTATAGTAGTAGTAGTAGTAGTACAAGTAGTACAAGTAGACTCGATAGCAACAACAAATACTAGAGCAAACAGCAAAAAAACTAGATATATATACACACCAACAAAAACCAAGCAACAAAAGAACAACACTCTACAGTCGTGACATCAGCAACGAAATTACAACTGAAACGTTGCCTGCAAGGGTCTCTTGAGTGGGGTACATACATACCCTGGATGTACCTGTGGGGCACCGTATCACACGGGGTGACAAGATAAAACCGTATCACCCGGGTGACAAAAAAAAACACACCACCTCGGAGGAATTCACAAGGTGACCTCGAAAAACCAGCAGTGCAGACACCGAGCGATGATGAGCCCGTCCACTACGGAAATATGTCGATGAGACCTTCCTTTCCAAGGCCACTATTTTGTTTTCTATTGTGTGTGTGCGTGCGTGCCCCTCGTGTTTTCGAGAGAATCGCCGCAGAAAATCACCCCACAGGGTAGTGCTATCTTGCGTGCCATACGGCACCTACCCGGGTATTGGCGAACACAACCAGGTTTTGGTACCGGGGTACCCTCTAGAATGCAGACCCTAATAGCCACACCCTCGGCAAAATTTCACACCTTTGATAAATCCATGACCCGCAGTAGACCATCTACAGGCGTTCATCACCTGCCCGCAGAAAAATCACCTCAAAGGGTAGTGCTATCTCGCGTGTCATACGGCACCTACCCGGATATTGGCGATTACAACCAGGTTTTGGTACCGGGGTACCCTCTAGAATGCAGACCCTAATAGCTACACTCTTGGCAAAATTTCACACCTTTGATAACTCCATGACCTGCAGTAGACCATCTACAGGAGTTCACCACCTGCCCGTTGTGAGTTGTGAGAGGTTGTGCAGGATTTGTGCACAGTACAGATCCAACCCAGGAAACATGTGCTAAAGTAATAGGTCATGCGAATTTAATCGGGTCACAGCCGGCAACAAGAGCTAGATCATAGAGATCGTACGACATCGGGAATATATCTATCTGCCTTGAAATATCTACATCATTGAGTGGGGATGATATGTAGATGATCTATCTATCTGCCTGTCCGAGGTGTGAAAAGTTGTTGCGAGAAAGAGCGCTTTTCCCTTTTTTTTTTTTTTTTTTTTTTTTTTTTTGGCGCTCACGTCGTCCGTTGGGGTGCGGTCGAGGTAACGCCGTATCGCCTTCGCCGCCAGGTGCGTTCGCTCCTGCGCCGCGCGAATGTCCCCGTCGATGACCGCGCTGGGGGAAAGGAATATGCAGTCGGCGTACCTGATAGGCGTGTGCACACCAAGGTACACACGCCAGGTGCGCGACCAAAAAACGACAACGACACGACGACAAGGATTACACGGCGACGGCAACGGCAACGATATCGACACCAGCATCAACAACCACAACGACGAAAATGGCGTCGACGGCAACAACACCAACGACGTCGGCAACAACGACAGCAGCGGTAAAGTGCCGTCTTGCCATGTCCGTCAGAACCCTTACCACCAGAATCCACCACCACCACCACTACCGCTACCATCTCGATATATTAACCATTCTTATCGACGGTATCACGGTGTTATTTTTGCCGACTGTCATCACAAAACTATCACCACCTACAGCGCGGCCGCCGATAGTTGTCGCCACCTTCAGCACCATCGCTGTAGGGGTCAGACTGGGGTGCGTTTGTCAGTTGGTTGGAGTACATACAGACAGACATAAGACAGACATAAGACAGACATACAGACAGACAGACAACAACACATCCGGGACACACACACAGACAACACTGACAAATTACACACACCAACAACATACTACAATATCTCGGCATCGTCCTCTTTCGACACATTTTTTACGCACACACACTGAACGGGAAACAAGAAGTCGCACCTTACCTTACCTTAACCTTACACCCTACCACCTTACCCCGAACCACCTCACCGTACTGCACAGCATACACCACAGCCTCGGCGAGCGACACTCACTCTGCGCAGACAATTGACATATCCCTCGGGTTGGTCACGCTGCCCCTGAAGTACTCCACCCTCGACCGGAACTTCGGGGAGCGGCAGAGGGTGCTTATGTCGGCGGTCGGAGCGCACGGCGACATCACCAGGACCCACACGAGCACGTTGCTGGTGTCTTGATCCTAAGGTTTTTTATTTTTATGATGTGTTCGTGATGTTGGTGTTGGTATTGTTGGTGTTGGTGTTGGTTTCGTTGGCGGTGTTGGTGTTGGTGTTGGTGTGCAATGTTGGTGGTGGTGTTGGTGTTGGTGTTGGTGGTGGTGTTGGTGTTGGGGTGTTTTGGTGTTGGTGGCGTTAGCGTTGTTGAGGGGTTTGTTGGAAAAAAGTTGGCGATGGCAAAATGGGGTCGCTGCCGGGCGTTTGTGTCTTGTGTCTGTGTTGTTGCTGGTGTCTTTGTCGGTGTTCGTGTTAAGTGCTAGTGTGGGTGTGTTGTTGTTTTGCTGTTGGTTGGCGGTGTTCATGATGTTTTTAGTTGTTGTTAGAGCTGCATTTTGCTTGTGGTGTTGGCATGCACGGTGGGGTGAGACAGCGATACATAAGAAACGCCTGTATTGATTATTTGTACTAGAACGATCCTTCTAATTCGAGACAAAGCGGTAGTCAGCAAAAGTTGTGACGTACAGAGTCCACTTCGGGGGGGAGGGGGGGGCGGACGGGTGTACTCGTGTTTATGCATGGCCGTGGTCGTATGCGCGTAGACCCTCGCCTCCCTACAATTCCGGGGCGGATAACGTCGGGTTTTTCACCTGCCAAGCATGTATTGCTTGGCATGGGGGGAGGGGGGGGGTGCACTCGACTTCATGCATGGCCGTAGCCGTATGGCCACAGACCCTCGGATCCCTACAATGCCGGGACGGAGCACGTCGGGTTTTCACCGACCAGCCAAACATTGCTTGCACCAAGCGCGAAGTGCCGTGAGGTGTTTGGCGAGTCGCACGAAGGGTACACTACTAAGAACCGCTTGTGAAGCGGACTTGCATATGGACGACAGCTTTTATGAGTTAATTTATTTTCCGGTGTGGTCATTTCCCGAGACAGCAGTGGGGGTACTATGTAACTGCCTCGTGGGTGCTTCACCATAAACACTACGTGATACATTCATTCCCTTTGTGCAGAGTAAAGATTCTGCACCCCGCACGCATGATCCAACTCGATCACCAGCTGTGACCGACCGCCAAATAAAACGAAACGTTGCCCTGGTTGTCTAGCTCACTAGCGGCATGTTTTACAGTGCCGATGCAAACAGACGCCAATCCAACCGATTTGTCCTCGTCATCATGCATGGCCGTAGTTGTTGACCATAGACCTTCGCTGCCCTGCAATTCTGGGGGCGGATAACGCCGGGTTCTCACCGACCAGGCATACATTGCTTGGGGGATGGGGTGTACTCGTAATCGTATGAAGTTAAAACCTCGCATCGCTACAATGCCGAGGACGGGCACGTGAGGTTTTCACCGACCAGGCAGACATTGCTTGTAGGAAGTCGCCCGCAAACACGGCAGCCGTGGGAAAAAAACCGCGTAAATGTGGCAGTCGAGCCTGCCTTCCGCGTGCGCGCGTGGCATGCTCTCGTCGCGTGCGGGACTTGCTACTGTTTTCTTCTCTTTCGTAAGCGACTTGCCCGCTAGCACGCTCGCTAGCACGCACGCTAGCACGCACGCTAGCGCGCACGCACGCAGCAAAGGTTTGGTTGCGCACAACATTGTCTCGAGGGCGTTGAGGAAAGCACGCTAACGCCGGTGGGTCACAGACTACTACCTATCCACCTACGTGCATACAAGGACCATTTATACCTTCGTAACAAACCGTCGGTAGGTCACCGACTACCTACCCACCTACACGAACACAAGGACCATTTGTACTTTTGTACGTACACACTTCGTAATCGAACTCGCCTGTTTTTTGGGCGCTAAACACACTTGGCATTAATGCACAAGCAGCTCTTCTGTTTCGGGTACATAGCAACATTCTCTAGGTATGTAGCGAAAAATACATAAATGCCAGGTGTTTTGGAGGTAGGTGGGAGTAAGAAAAGAGAGGGGGGAAATGGTCGTACCGCCCGGTTCGACAGTTCTGCCACGTCTAAACCATTTGCCGCCTGCTTTGCAGCACGTAGTGAAGCTTTTCGTTATTTTTGTTTCAATTTTATTGCTTGGCAAGTCACACATCTACGTATGTACGTACGTACCGCACTTGCATTTACCCCCCCAAAAAAAAAACTTGGAAAGAAGTTCAAAAATTCGTCTCCGTCTGCTTGCTGCTCACCTCGTCGAAAAATTCGGAGACGCACCTCTCCAGCGCGTCGCAGTCGAACCCACTCCCCGCCAGGCCGTCCATGGCCGCCCCCCCCCCGGGACGGGACGCCCCCCCCGGCATCGCGAGGATGACGTGGATCTGCTTACCGATCAGGGAGCGGGCGAAGCCCTTGCGATTCTTGGGGCGGGCGTTGATAGCGTCAACGAGCTTGCCGACCTGGGGTTTCGTTGTTGGGGGGGGAAGCGACGGGGGGGCGGGGGGGGTACACATATCATGCATGGCCTTAGTTGTATGACCATAGACCCTCACATCCCTACAATGCCGGGACGGATGGACGGAGACGGAGGGGGGGGGGGGGGGAGGGTACTCATGTCGTGCATGGCCGTCGTCGTATGTCCACATGACCCTCGCATCCCTACAATGCCGGGATGGGGTACGTCGGGATTTCACCGACCAGACAGACAGTGCTTGCTGGCACAAAGCGCGAAGCGCGGTGAGGTGTTGGGCGAGTCGCATGTAGGGTAAGCTGCATTCTACTAACAACCGCTCGTAGGGGGGACGGAGGGGGGGAAGGAGCGGGGGGGGGGGGTGATTTGGTGTGAGTTAGTTGAGCGAGTGCTGATCGATCTTCGGCCTGTCCGTGTTTTCCGTGCATCGTGGCATTTACAGAGGAGGGGATGGTGAGAGTGAGGAACGTGTGGCATAGGGATATGTAGTTTTTGTCTTGGTTTTTTGGGGTCCATCGTGGGATCTGATCACTCTGTATTACTACGCCCCCCGGCAAACTGAGGTGTTCTACGATGCAGGCATCGCGTTTGGGGAGGGACAAAAAACTTTCTGAGTCACCACGGCGTTCTTATCGAGCGCCAGTTGAAGGATGCGTGTGTTTTTACTTGTGTTCTACATTGTTGGGCAAAATGCGTACGTACGTATATACACGAACGAACGAGATGCGAGTAGCTTCAGTTGTAAAAATATGTTTGTCCTCGTTTGATTTCCGCATTATATCTTGGGGGGGGGCAACTGTAGGAGCCTCAGAATATTCATGGTGAACCTCTGTCGTAGAACGCTTCCTATATAATAGTTATAGTGTATGGAACAAGAGCGCTGTGTACAGCTGGACCAGGTTTATATGTCAGCCTTCGTAACACCCCCCCCCCGCGCCTCGTTTTTGTTTGCCTTGGTAATCTCACCTCAAGGGGGACGTACGTGAGCGCGAATACGATAACCACCACCTGAGCACACAAACAAGACAACGCAAAGGTGCGGCACATGGGCACAGACAAGTAAGGAGGGACAGAAAAGAGGCAAAGGCAGAGAGACAGTCAGCATCCTAACTATCGGTAGAATTATTACCTTTCAACAAGTCGCGCCTCGACCTATCGATTCCATTTTCATCCAAATCCAACCGATTACGTTAGATTCGGAAACGAGGTCCGGTCAGGTCCGGTGCCTAATAGTTCGGCTTCGTTTCCGCTCGAATGTCGTTCAGTTAGGAAAGCGATTGACACAAACTGCAGAACGGTAGTTTGTGGAATCGAACTTCATCCGAACCGATTTTATTTCTATATTATAGGGCGTAAGCATGATTGTCGTTTTATTTCATATACTATCATCGTGCTGTGACGCACTAATTAATGTGGCTTCATTGTGCTTCAATTCACATTGCATACAGCCAGCAGCACAGCTTATACCGCACCGCACGTGCGATAATTAAAAACCAAAGTCCGCACCGCACCGCACGTGACGTATTTCAGTCTGCCTGGGTTTCGGCTTCCTTGAGTTGACTTTACTTCATAGCCAAGCTTCGATATCTTCTTGATGCGGTTAAAGTTTCCGCTACCCCACCCCTCCAACTATCATCCATATACATGAAAATCCGCCTCTCAAGCGGTTCTTAGTAGGATGCAGCTCGCCCTTCATGCGACGCACCCAACACCTCGCGGCGCTTCGCACTTGGTGCAAGCAATGTCTGCCTGGTCGGTAAAAACCCGACGTGCTCCGTCCCGGCATTGTAGGAATGCGAGGGTCTATGGTCATACGACTACGGCCATGAATGATAATGAGTACACCCCCCCCCCCCCCCCCCCCCCCCCCCAGTTCTCCCACGCCACACCAAGCGCGCGACGCGTCTCGATTCAGCGTGCGGGGGTTCATGCCTCTGACTGACGGCTTGACTCAGTTGGATTTGATCTACTAGCACCGCTTCGATTTCTTCCAAATTAGGTTGAGTCGTAACTACCCCCCGTGCGCGGTTTTTAGTAGGATGCAGCCCACCCTTCATGCGGCTCGCCGAATACCTCACGTCACGCTTCGCGCTTGGTGCTAACGATGTCTGTCTGGTCGATGAAAACTCGACGTCCTAGCATTGTAGGGATGCGAGGCTCTATGGTCATTCGACTACAGCCATGCATGATAATGAGTATCCCCCCCCCCCCCAATGCTCCTGTTCCTCTGACTCACCATGAGCAGACGGCTCAAGTCGCTGATGGGCAGAATGTCACCATACCTATGGATACAGGGAGACAAGAATTAAGGAGGGCGGGGGGGGGAGGGGCGTGTACTTATTATCATGCATGGCCGTAGTCGTATGACCATAGACCCTCGCATCCCTACAATGTCGGGACGGAGTGCGTCGGGTTTTCACCGACCAGGCAGAAATTTCTTGCACCAAGCGCGAAGCGCCGTGGGGTGTTGGGCGAGTCGCATGAAGGGTGAGCTGCATTCTACAAACAACCGCTTTCTAGACGGGTTTTCTTACATATGGATGACAGCATCAATGAATTGGTTTCATTTCTGGTGTGGCCACTTTCAGAGGCAGCAATGGTTGTACTATGCAACTGCCTCGTGGGTGTCTCACCATATACACACTACGTGATACGATCATCCCCCTCGTGCGGAGTAAGGAGGGGGGGGGGGGGGGGAGCGGGAGGGGGGGGGGGAGAATGAGCGTTTGGTTCAATATCAAGTCGTCGCGGTTGTGGCGGAAGTAGTGTGGCCCACAGCCAGCATCGACAGCCGACAACGACGCTGAACAGCATTTGCTGTCGACACCGAACGTGTTTCGAACGGCAATTCGTACAGTGAAGCGGTACAAAGCAGCAACAGTAACACCAACACCAACAACAATAGCCACTGCAACGGTGGCGGATGGAAGGGCAACAGTTAACACAACCACACAGAAACTCCACCAGCAGCAGAAGCAGCAACGGGAACACCACCACAACCACCACCACCTTTCAACGGCAACATCAACAGGCAGCGGCATGCTTCAACGGCAACGTCAAAACAGCCAACATCACCCTTGAACAGCAACATCAACAGCCCAACAGCAACAGCAACATATCAAACAGAAACCTGAATACCATCATCACGAAAAAACATCATCACGCACGAGAGCAAGATAATATCAACACCATCAGCATAAAACCTGAACCAACGCAAAATATCATTGCCAGCAACATCCAACAGCCATGACTCATCAATAACCTTCTGCTGTGCATCAACAGTACCATCTGCAGTCAGCATCTACAACCTCACCACCAACAACCACCACCACCGGCACGCAAGACGCCTCGACACCTAAAACGTCACCAACAACACCAAAAATCAGCATCGCCACCACCACTACCAACACCTCAAAAACCAATGTACCGTACAGAACGCAAGAGATAGCGCACACCCCCCCTCCGACGGATTGTGAAAGCTGTTTTTTTTTTTATCTCGAACGTAAGGGGAGAAACAAGAGTTCAACAAAAAAAGGCCGAGCGACGCCTTCACTGTATGGAAATATATAAACATATAAAACATATATACATACATATACTTATAAATATACAAATATTTGGCACTTCAGACAGATAGATCAATCACAGATCAGTCATCGATTCACACTTCATTATCTAGATATTTCCTTGAAAGGCAAACATATTCCCGATATTGAACGATTCACAGTATTAATAGTAGCTCACCCATCATGTTGCTGGGCGGGACCCGCATAATCGGCAACATTCAGCACAAAATTTAATGGGTCGGATCTGTAATATCTATCTATGCAGATCCTGCACCACCTCTCTCTCACAACGGTAGTCGAGGAACTAGATGATCTACTGTACAAGCCAAATCATGATCTGCTCGTCCTAGGTGTGTCAACACTTGGGCGAGATCTTCCCAAAAATGGCCGCCTTTTTCGTTGTGTGCGCCCCCCCCCTGGGCCTCCGAGATAAATCGGGTCTGAATTCCATCCCGAGGGGGGGGGTGCTATTCCATCACGCACGTGATACAGGTACATATATAAACGGTAAAAAGTGACACCATCATGCCGATCCCCATCGCCATTACCACCGCGTACAACACCGCTATTCACCGTCACCATCCGCCATCAACCTTCGGGTGGCGGTTTTTTTCCTACACAAAAAAGCGTGCCTGCTCCAAAAAGGGGACTCGGCGACTTCTTTCCAGCTGGGAAGGTTACGGTAAAAGGACGAGAATCGTAATCGCAACTCCTAATTACAATTTTTTTTGCAGTATGTGTTCGGTGTCTCGACACCGCCACTGGCACCGCTATACTTAGTATATGACTACCGTTACTGACGACTACGCTATTACGGGGGACCATAGTAAATATACCAAATATTGTTAGTAAATATGGGAAAATATACAGGTTTTTGTGTTTACCGTAGGTCCTATTTATTATGGTCCCCCGCAATAGCATGTGCTACTCGTAGGACTAGTACTGGCACTTCTACTGCAGTAGGCCTATTCTACTGCATTACATATTATTAATACTGCAGTGCTACCCACTACTGCTGTTCCACTTCTTTACTATTACGGAGGACCATAGTTAACAGGACCTACAGTGCACACAAAAACCCATATATTTCCCTATTTTTACTAACAAAATTTGGTCCCATTTACTATGATCCCCCGTATAATATTAATACTGTCACTGCTCTTTCAACTCCTACTACTCCAGCTACCACAACCCACTACCACTACCACAACTATTACTATTGTTGACATTACTACTACTACCGCAATCCCTGCTGTAGACTCGCTCTGGGTTGATGAAAAAAAACAGCGACTTTTGCGCACCGGCAACGAAACAGGGTCGATCGGTTACAGGATGGACCGGGACACTCGGGGGGGGGGTTTAGGCACTTTTCTCGTTAAGAGGTTTCCGACTCACCGAGCGCACCCATCAAACCCAGGCCCAACTCGTTTTTCCAAGCGGCAGCCCAAGTGTCTCGGTGGTGGTGGCGACGGGGGCAACTCATTTTTCCAAGCGGCAGCCCAAGTGTCTCGGTGGTGGTGGCGACGGGGGCGGCTACGACGCCTTCCATAGCGACGCCCAGCTACGTACCGGAATATGTATACATTTCAACGGGTACCCATCTCACGAGCCATCTTGAATTCACCGTAAACATGCAGCGTAGTCCCCCCCCCCCCCCCCCCCCCCCCCCTCTTCCCTCCCTCCCAATTGCCCCCCCCCCCCTTCGCCCTCTTCCCCCCTCTTGCCTATCGCAGACCCACCCCCCGTCCAAGTCCTCCGTCACTTTATCCCCACTCTATCCCCCCCCACCCCCGCCCCCTCCTCTCCCCCCCCCCCTCCCCCCCCCCCCTCTCTCCTACTGTCTATCGCCCCCCCCCCCCCCGCCCGCCGCCGCGTCCTGCCTCTTCACGTTTCTCACCCTACGGTGGAGAGGGTAACGATGGTGAAGTACAAAGCGTCGTGCCACTGCCACCCGGACTCGTTGAACGACTCCGTCCCCCCATAATCCTTCAGGCCCCTCTCCATGCCGTACAGGATGGCGGAGGTCATCATCACCACGCCGACCACCTGGACAGGTATTTAGGCATTAGGGGACGGTACGAAGGCGCGGGAGGTGCGAGAGGGGGTGCGAGTCAGGGGACGGTACGAAGGCGCCCGAGGTGCGAGAGGGGGTGCGGGTCAGGGGACGGTAAGAAAGGCGCGGGGGGTACGACACGAAAATTCGCAAAAACATGACTATTTTTCATCGGTCGCGACAAGAAACGGCGTCAAGAGAGGAAGGAGACGCACCAGAACGGGATCGTTCAGCGGCGCATACAGCATATATGTGGTGATAGCAGCCGCGCATACAACACACGTGGCGGGAGTCTTCGTCTTCGCCTTCGCCCGACCCCGCTCCCTTCCCCCCCCCCACACAGAAATACGCTATATATCACAACACTGCTTGCTGGCGCGAGTACCTTGACGTGGCCTTGATGGTCGTGCCATCGTCGGAGAAGACGGTCGACAACTTCGACGCCGACAAAAGAAAACCAATCGATGCCGTAGATACGATATAATCTCGATATGTCTTCAATATTTATACGCAAAATGACATGGGCACGTACGTACGTAGAAACTTTTCGCGCAGTGTATTACCAGCACGAACAAATACGCAGATGCCGGAGGGGATGGACGAGGACAAAAACACGTTTGATGTACGTGCCATGAAATTTCGATATATCATTTCGATATATGATACATCGAAACTTCGATATTTCGATTTATGACACATCGAAAAATTCGATGTGGACATATTGAAACTTTCTATACCGATCGAAAAATTCCGATATATGATATAACTTTCGGTATCGATAACTAATTGATATTATTATGCTTGCCAACCGACAACGTGCAGCATGAGCTTCAACGTTGATCACTCAAAACATTCCTGAAAGAAGAACACGACTGAAATAAAAGGAAACCTATGATGAGGTCTTGCTACCTTCTATGTCTACATCCCGCTATGCTTTATCTACAATACTTCATTGTTATCCTTTCTCCCTCCTCCGTCTCAAGCTGTGCTCTTTACTTTCTATTTTTATGTCCTAAGCCGCCTCCAAGCTCCATCCCCACGCCATGGGTGTCGGCCTGTTATCCCCCCCCTCCCTGCTCCTTCTCGCTGCCAGCATGTCGGCCTCTGGGGGCCTTGGAGCCAGGTCCCCCTCTGCGCCTAGACGTCATCCCAGCCAAGGATTCGGGGACGACGCCCGCCATCGCTTCCTTCGTCGCCCCCTCATATGTCTCGTATCTGTCGCAAGCTGCCTCGCAGCTGAGCAGTGACGCTCGCTTCCGGGAGCCCCCTCGTCACGTTATCTCCTAACGGGCCTGTGAGGTCTGCTAGAACTTCCGGCAGGATCCCCACCCTGCTCCCAATTGGGGCCGACATTCTCCTCGCTTCTGTCGACGGCAGCCCTAACCCCCCCCCCGCCCCCGTAGGAAGGCGTGCTTGGGCCTGCAGGAAAGGTTTGAGAGTAAGCCGACTACCCGGGCACCCCTCCTGGAAGAACGACTGTGCCTTCGCCGCTCCCGGTAGCTGCTCGAGGGATTTTGTCGTACGCCCACTGCGCGCGGCTGTCTGCCCTTCTACATGCTTCGAGGGACAGCCCTGGGTCCAGAGCCCCTTCGAGGTAGCTCGTCCGTTGCCCGAGAGATTCGATGGCTATGACGGCCGCCGCTTGTTTGTCGGGCATGTTAACGAGGCAGCGCGCAAGGTGGTCCGCGCCCCCATCCTTCACTGCCTCCATTGCTCGCCTCCGTACGTGTCCTTCCGTGCTGATCGGGACACCCACTACCGTCACCCCTCCTTCGCCTGCGATGCGGACCTCAACGCTTTCCAGGAGCGAAATCTCCTCCGCCGTCGGGGCGTGCCCTTTGGATGGTAGTGCCACCGTTTTGGCGGCGTTGACCACAATACCGATGTCATCTAGCTCTCGCCGGAGGAAGGCGAATGGTCTATAACCGTGTTGGTCGTGATCCCCGTAAGGCCGAGAGAGACATCGTCCACGTACGCGAAGGCCTCCACTCCTTCTCCCTCGAATTCCTGTCGGAATCGCTTCAACCCCGGTCGCAGCGCCAGGCAGAACATTGCTGGTCCCATGGGATCCCCTTGTTGGATACCGCTGGAACAAGCGATAGTCCTGGTCTCCTTTCAGTCCATCCGGGAAAACACGTCGGGTGGTCTTGTGCCGTAGCACTCGGCCACTAACGGCGTGAGCGCTGGCACGCGGTTTTCCACCTCTTCTAGCACCGCCGTCTTTTTTACGGTGTTGAAGGCGTTGGAGCAGCCTGTGCGAATGAGCCAGTTGCTTGTCTCGTGTAGCGTCCTAGCCCTCAATCCCACAAGCTCCACTCCGCCGGGTACGGCGACCCCAAACTGCCTCACCTCTCGGTTTACCTCCAACCGCGGCCGCCACTGTCGCATAGCCCCTGCGGTGATGAGCCTCCTCCATGTCATGCCCACCACGCACACCGGCCGGCACTTTTCCCCCGAACGCAGTGAGGCTCGACTGTAGGAAGAGCTGCAAAAACTCTGGCGGGAATGCGCCCGGCTCTCGTCGACGATTCTCCGCCAGAAGGCTGTCATACCACTTCCGAACTCCTCTCTGCCGATGTCGGTGTGAACGATGGATTGTAGGTGAGAACATCGTTGACCGTCGTTTCCGGGGCCGAGAAGGCGCTTCGGGAGCTGATGACGTCGAAGAGCACCTCCGAGGCGTACTCATCGTAAGGGCGACGCGGGGGGGGGGGCATTTCCATCTTCCACCTCGGTAGCGCTCGCCAACACTGCAGCCGCCGGCGCCGCGGACACGGCCGCCTTGGTCTTCGGGGGGGAACTCGACCACCAATGTGTTCCACGTCTCCTCGTTCCCGCTGATCGTGGCTCTCTGCCAGAAGGTTGCGTGCCGCCGCTTTGACTCCTCCCGCGTACCCACACGCCGACGACGCTCGTTCAAGCTTCGCCTCCTCCGAAGCTTCCTGTCGTTTCGATACATGATATACCGAAACTTTCGATACGATACCCGGCACTACTTGACGCGCGCGTGTAAATACAGTACCTCGACGATGAGGAGGGTGGCCTTGATGGTCACGTCGTCGTTGGAAAACACGTTCGACAAAAGCTTGTGGTTGCGCATGACGCGGATTGCCTTGCCCACTCGTAGATACCTTTGTGCGAAATTTCGTCCGGGCAGAGGGTCGATACGATTTTTGAGGACACGACCCCAAGTAGAAATGAAAGGGAACAACAAAAGCGGCACGAGACGAGACGAGACGAAGCGGAGGGGAGACGAAGCGAAATCGAAATAGCACGAAACGAAACGAAACGAAACGAAACGGCACGAAGCAAAACGAAACGAAACAAAACGGCAGGAAGCAAGACGAAACGAAACGGTACGAAGCGAAGCGAAAACGAAAAGGCACGAAGCAAAACGAAAACGAAAATCAACAAAAGCGGCACGAAACGAAACGAAACGAAACGGTACGAAGCGAAAACGAAAAGGGACGAAGCGAAACGACACGCCACGAAACGAAACGAAACAAAGCGGCACGAATCGAAACGAACCGAATCGAAAAAAAAAAGACACGAAGAGAAGCGGCAAGAGGCACGAGGCACGAAAACGAAAAACAACAGAACATCATAAACGCTGCGTCAGTACAGTACATGATACAATGCATGGAGTATTGCGTGGAGGAAAGGCGGGGGGGTTGGGGGGAGGGGCGTATACTCATGTCATATTCATTGCAGCAGTCGTATGACCATAGACCCTTGCATTCCTACAATGCCGGGACGGAGCACGTCGGGACTTTACCGGCCAGACAGACATCGCTTGCACCAAGCGCGATTCTCCGTGAGGTGTTCGGCTAGTCGCATGGAGGTGAGCTGCATCCTACAAAGAACCGAATGTGACGCGGACTTTCTTGCATATGGACGACAGCGTCGAATGGGTGGGTGAGGGGGGGGGGGGGGCGTACCCATGTGTTGCTCGCCGTTGTCATTGGGCCATTGACTACGCATGACTTTCGAGACGGAGCACCGTTTCTACTCCTGATAGAGACACCCCCACCAGTTGGACGCTCATTACGTTGTTTCCATAGACCAGCATATATATCACAAATAAACTTTTTGGTACAGTAGTTTTATCCCCTTCCTGTTTCGCCGCCTGTGGGAGGGGGGGGGGGGGGGGGGGGGGGGGGGGGGGGGGGGTACAGTACATTCCAAGGTTTTTCGCGGCCGTGCAGCAGCAGCAACAGCAGCAGCAGCAGCAGCAGCAGCAGCAGCACAAAAAGCATGTGAGGCCGACAGCGTGATGCCTTCGAACATTCCACAAAAGGCGGGCAGCTCAGATAGAGTAGATCATATACAAGATGTACAATAGATCCTAACTTGCCCTTTGGAGACGTGCAGGATCTGTGTATTCCAGGTCCAACTCAGGAAATGTGTGCTATCATACGTAGACCGTGCGGAACAAACGGCTCCTACCCGGCAAGATGAAAGCTAGAAAAAAGACAGATCAGGAACCCATCTATCCACCCTGAAGGGTCTAAATCATGACGTGGGAATAGATTGTCTGTCTGTCCGGTGTGCCGGTGTTTGCACCCTTTTAACCCCCACTCGGCGCTGACAAAACAAGGCGACTGCGGTCGACGCGTGGTCGACCAACCGAAGAATAGACCATGAGGGGAAAAAGGAAGGTGCCCAGGACGGTAGCTCCACCTGGTGTGCCGTACAATACCATACCAGACCACACCTCAACTTATCATACTACACCAACACCACACCACGGGGCACAATATCATACCGTACCATACCACACCACACCATGCCATGCCATACCATACCATATTATACCATACCATACCATACCCTACCCTACCATATCATACCATACCATATACCATACCATACCATACCATGCCATACCACACCACACCACACCATGCCATACCATACCATATTACACCATACCATATCATACCCTACCCTACAATATCATACCATACCATACCATACCATACCATACCATACCATACCATACCACACCACACCATATCATACAACACCATACACCACACACACATCATAGCCAATACTACACCACGCCATACCCAACAACAGATCGAGACCGCTGCACACCCGTACAACACCAAACGGTCAGAGCAGAAGGCGTACAAAAAGGCAAAGCCAAGATCACCACGCATAATACCATGCCAAACCCGAACCCCACAGCATTTGTTTTTCACCTGACAAAAGCCAGGGACGTCATCCAAGGTGCAAACGACCCGAATGCTGGGAGACAACTGACGAGGTCGGCCAGCCCTCCCTTGCTCAGCACGTAGTTCAACGGAACCTGCGTTACGCAAGGCGGCCACAATATATCGCATCCCGGGATTGTGAGAGAAAAAATAATACCTGGTGGTAATCCCAACCCACCAAAGCCAACTTCTTTGCAATGTTTACGCATGGAAGCATTGTTGTACGTACCGAGAATGCATCTTCCTTTTTTGTGTATTTATACGAGTAAATAGACCCAACCCGCGAGAAAAATGGTGATCGTGATGGTGGTGGTGGTAGCATTGCTGTCCGCAAATACAGCTACATACTACTGCGCAAAATTTACCAGCGGGGGCAGGGGGGGGGGGGGGTACTTGAGAGGGGATATGTACTCGATCTCATGCATGGCCGTAGTCGTATGAGCATAGACCCTCGCGTCCCTCGTACAATGACGGAACGGAGCACGTCGGGTTTCCGCCGACCAGGCAGACATTGCTTGCACCAAGCGCGAAGCGCCGTGAGGTGTCCGGCGAGTCGCACGAAGGGTGAGCTGCATCCTACTACGAACCGCTCGCAAGGCAGACTTGCATATGGATGACTTTAACGAGCTAATTTAATTTCCGGTGTAGCGGGGGGGGGGGGCATGGCACGGCGCTACGCAAGACAGCTTCCCGTTTGACAGACGCTGCTATTTTAACAGCAGTGGCACAATGAATCGACAACATGGCATTGCACTTCAAAAGTGTCCCCGTTCACCGTGTCCTAATATTTCCTGCAAAGTATCCCGAGCCCTAAATTATGAATCGTTAATTTTTCCACCAAAGCGAGACCTGGAAACAAATACGGCTATTTAACCCGTCAAGTATTGCAGTCCGGTCGTGGGGACGAACCGCTTCGAGATTACATACCACTGCTGCGTCGTGTTCACAAAAAAAAACGTCGATCTTTCCCACGTAACCCTTTAGGTCCCACCCCTCCCCCAAAAAAAGGCCGTACTCACTGTTTTTTTTCCCCCGGAAAATCCGAAAAAAAATTGAGCCAAAGGCTTTTTTTATCACCCTATTACCCCCCCCCCCCCCCCCCCCCCCCCCCCCCCCCCCCCCCCCCCCCCCCCCCCCCCTATACATGATAGATAGGTCGGATTGGCGTCGGTTGGCAACGGCGCTGTAAAACATGACGCTCACTAAGTGAGCTGGACTACCAGGGTACCGTTTTTTTTTTTTGCTCTTTTGTTTTTTTTTGGCGGTCGGTCACAGCTGGCGATCGAGTTGTAGATCGTTCTTGCGGGGTGGAAACCCTTCACTCCGCACAGGAGGAATGAACGATCGCATCACGTAGCGTTTATGGCAAGGCAGCCACAAAGTACCCACATTGCTGTCTCGGGAAGTGACCTCACCGGAACAATACATCAACCCAATGACTATGTCGTCCACATGCAAGTCCGCCTCACAAGCGGTTCTTACTAGGATGCAGCCCACCCCTTTACGCGACTCGCCGAACACCTCGCGGCGATTGGCGCTTGGTGCAAGCAATGTCTGCCTGGTCGGGGAAAACCCGACTAGCTCCGTCCCGGCATGGTAGGGATGCGAGGGTATATGATCATACGACTACGGCCATGCATGATGTCGAGTACACCCCACGCCCCCTCGCTCACCGTCACCCTAAACCCGCCTGCTTATCCTTGCCCTAGCCCCCCCCCATGAAGTATGAAAAAACGTATTGAGCACCCAAACATTGGAGGCGTCTCTATTGCTAGTAGGAACGGTGTTTCCGTCTCGAAAGGGGAGCGTGGTCAGTGGTCAAATGATTAAGGCAACTAACAAATGAGCATGACAATTTTGAGTACACCCTCCCCCCCCCCCCCCCCCCCCGCACGCAAATGTCTGCCCGTCGGTGAAAACCCGACGTGTTCCGTCCCGGTATTGTAGGGATGCGATGGTCTACGCTCATACGACTACGTGCATGCATGACATGAGCAACCCCCCCTCCCTCCCCTTCCCCCCCCCCCCTTGCCTCCTTCCCTTGCCCTAGCCCCCTCCTCCCCCCCCCTTGCCTCCTTCACTTGCGCTAGCCCTCCAACCCCTTCCCCCCCCCCGCCCCACTACCCTCACCGGGGCTGCTGCGACGGAGAGCACGTAATCCACCAAAAATTCCACCCCATACCCTGTCTCCAAGGTTTCAACCCAGGGCTTGCCCCCCAGATACGTCCCCGCGATATAGAAGAGGCACGATGAGAGAGTGGCAATGGCGAGGAACAACATGCATGCTGGCACATACACACACGCGGGAAATTGTGGGCGGGGAGGCGGGAGGGGCGGCGGCAGGGGAGGGATGGTGGGGTGGGGGTGGGGGGGGGGGGGGGGGGGGGAGTGGAGCAGGGGGGGGGGGAGTGAAGGTGATAGTGGAAGGGAAGAAAGGGGGGAAGTGGTGGGGGGACTGGAGATGAGAGTGGAGGGGGTGTAGAGGGGGAAGTGTACTCGATCTCATTCATGGCCGTGGTCGTATGACCTTAGACCCTCGAATCCCTACAATGCCGGCACGGAGCACGTCGGGTTTCCACCGACCAGGCAGACATTGCTTGCACCAAGCGCGAAGCGCCGTGAGGTGTCCGGCGAGTCGCATGAAGGCTGAGCTGCATCCTATTAATACTAAGAATAACTATAGAGGCAGATTTTCTTGCATATGGATGGCAGCATCAATGAATTGATTTAATTTCTGGTGTGGCCACTTCCAGAGACAGCAGCGGGTTTACTATGCAACTGCCTCGTGGGTGCCTCACCATAAACACACTACGTGATTCGACCATCTCCCTTGTGCGGCGTAAAGGTTCTCCCCGCACAAAAATGATCTAACTTGACCGCCAGCCGTAGTAACCGCCGAAACAAAAAAAAACGGTACCCTGGCTGTCTAGCTCACGCAGTGAGAGGCGTGCTTTACAGCGGCGTCGCCAACCGACGCCAACCCAACCTATATATACCAGGTACGTAATAGGAGGGTGGTCAAGATGGAGAACGGGGGGAGAGGGGGTGGGGGGGGGGGGGGGGGGGGGGGGGGGGGGGGGGGGGGAGTGCAAGATAGAGGGAGGGGAGATGGGGGGACGGAGCGAGCGAGAGGGGAGTGGAGGTGGGAGGAAAAGTGGGGAAGGGGAAAGTAGGAAGGGCGAAGGAGGTGGAGGGAGTGAGGGATAAGGGGGGGGGGGGGGGGGGGGGGGGGGGGGGGGGGTGGGGGGGGGGGGTGAAGATGGAGGGAGGGGAGGGGGGGGGGGGGGGGTGTATTCGATAGGAGAGATGTACTCGATCTCATGCATGGCCGTAGTCGTATGACCATAGACCCTCGCATCCCGACAATGCCGGGACGGAGCATGTCGGGTTTTCACCGACCAGGCAGACATTGGGGGAGAGGGGGAGACGTGAGGGGGGTGTCAAGTAAAAATGGAAGCGAGGGGAGGCGATGCTATAAAGGGCGGGAGATGTAGTGGGCGAGGTGGAGAGGGGCGGAGATAACTGATTGGGGATAGTGGAGGGTGCCGGATGAAGTGGGGCCAGGGGGGGGAATAGGTAGGAGGGAACCGGGGTCAAAGGTGTAAAGGGTAGTGGAGCGCGCGGGGGGGGGGGGGGGGGGGGGGGGGGGTAGTGGACGGAGAGGGAGAGGGCGGGGGGAGAAGTGGATGGGTACTGAAGGAGGAAGGATAAGTAGAATAGGTGGGGGGGGGGGGGGGGACTCCAACAATTGGGCGCTCATTACGTTGTTTTCATAGATTACATAGAAACTTTTTGCTGATCTTATCCCCTTTCTGTTTGGCCGCCTGTGGCCACCATCTATCTCCTAGGATAGCGATTGTTTTCTCGCTGCCGTCTAGTTTATCAAACTCCTCCATGTCACGTTCGTCTACTTCCCTTCCCTCATCTCTTCTAACACATCCCGTTCCTCCTTGTATATTTCACATTATCCTACAATGTGAGTTCTACCCTCTTTTGCTTTGCCACACGGTCACATTTGTGTATCTACTTCCTCCTCCCGGCTACCTTATTCTGCTTTCTGGCAGGTCCAGGTCACCTACACGAAAACGCAGGTTCAGCGTTTTCGCGAAGTCCATTGGGCCGTGCAAATACGTTTTCATTCCTATTCCTTCGCTCAATCCCCCCTATATCTCCACGTGTTTTTCCGATTACACCTTGTTTCTCAGCGCGAACGTTTACCTTCTTTCTATCCCTTCTTCTACTTCTGCCTTGCACCTCCCAAACTTCCCGGCGGACATGAGCTCTCCTTGGTTTTCCCCCTATATCCTTCCATACTTTCTCAACTACGCCATCCCACCTTATTCCAGCTCGCCCTTCTTGCTATTTTCTCCCATACAGCTCTACCAGTATCAACTATGGCTGGCAACCTCTTCTTTGGCATGTTCTTTACTTTATATTGCCATTTCAACTTTCTCATGTCTCTATTTGTCTTGAGTGGGCTCATTCCCAGTTCTGCCCTTAATACTGTCCTACTAGTCGTACTCGAGCATCTTGGAATGTTTTTGTTGTTGTCATCTATACTGTTTCCGACTGTTTCGCGAGCTTCGCGTTCCCTTCCCATACTTCTCCAGCATATTCTAGTTTTGGTGCTATCACATGCATCAGGATACATCTCTTAATCCTAGTGTCAAGGTGCGAGTCTGTCATGATCGCATCCATCTTGCCTACGCGTGCCTTACCCTTTCCTATTACTTTTGCTATATGTGTATCCCAAGAGCAGTCTTTTCAGATCTCTACGCCAAGGTACGTATGCTGGTCTACGATCGGCAATCCACCTTCTCCCCACTTCCAGCCGAAATTTACCGGGTTCACCCTATCTTCGTTACAAACAACTGCTGCGCATTTCTTGAAGTTCGCCGTCACCCTCCATTTCTCGGCGAATTCTAGCGCCTTCTCTATTTGTTTCTGCAATCCTTCGGGTGTTTCTGATATCCCCACGGAAGTCATCCGCAAACATCAATCCCGACACCGTCTCTTCCCGGAGGGGGGGGGGGGGGGGGGGAAATGGAAAGAAGGGGGGAGGGGATGAGGACGGAGGTGGTGAGGAGGGAGATGAAGGGGGTACGTCAGAAAAGGGCAGGGCTGGTGATGCTGGGTCGGGCTTGGCTGGGCCGGGCTGCAAGTGGCAAACTCGTGTGCTTTGTCTTTTTTGTTGTTCGGTCCAGTACACGGCACGTCTGGTGTGTGTCTGGGTGTAGTTATAAGGACGGGATAACCTGGACCAACAGTATGTGGGTCCTCTTTTTTTTTCTCCGTATATACGAAAACAATCAAATGGTCAGTACGGACAAAAATCGTGAAAGGCAACGACCTTGATTGATGATCTACTGCTCTGTTTGCTGTATTTTCACATGAAAGCACTATACCACCCCATGAAACACTCCCAACACGCAGTGTCCATAAACCCAGAACCCAGCAAGCGCGCGCGCCCTCCGCAGTGATTATTCTTGCTGATACTTGCCCATAAACACATAAATGCACGCAGCTTCAAGGGTAGCTTGAACCCTTCTAGTACTGCGTTCCCGCTTTGAAGACAAACGATGCTCAGAATTTGAGTGGACTGTGCTCAAAACGGATCAGGAGGGCTGGATATCGAACTAGAATAGAGTTTTATACGACGCCGACGAGCAAAACAAAAAAGTCCACTGTCACTGCTGCCAACGACGTGAGGGTGGAAGGAACATCGACGAGGAGCAGGACAGACGAGGGTTTGGTAAGGGAGGAGAGTGGAAAGGTACCAGCCTTCGCGAAGGGAGAGTGGGATACTGCTGGACGTATTTGTTGGTTCAGAGAGCGATGGAGAGAGAGACTACTATTAATACCGCAATGCTACTGTTTGCGGTAGTGTAGGAGATGCTCGATTCACGTCGGAATGTGGAACACGTATGATACGATTACGCTGTAGGAAGGCGAAAATAAAAGAATAGCCGCTTGGGCAGTAGTACCGGTGTTTACCGGTCAAACACTTCGTGTATGTGTGCTCTTCACATGAAACCGTTCTTTCTACCCGTCGTCACCCAGCACAACCAGCGTCCGTACCGATTCTTCAATCCTAGAGAGATACAAGTTCATGTCGTCACCAAAACTATGCCACACCAGAGATACTGCATTTGTTCCGTGTGAAGTAAGCACAGCTAGCAGTAGACAATGCATTGATTGCCATGCCGTCATACTGGAAGCCCCGTACGCGCCTTGGTTGCCGTTGGCTGGGTGCAGCCGTCCCAGCCAACGCCGACACCCCCGCCCTTCCTGTTCGTGCACGCATACCCACGCCGTGGTCAGCCCCTGCACTCCCCCGGCTGCCCACGCAGCGCTCTCTGCCGTGGCGATGTACCCGTCCCGCCTGAGGGATGAACTCCTTGGCGTCGGTGATAATAAAAATAAAAAACACCACCAACCACCACCCCTCGCGGTCCTTAAGAGTGAGCAGGCCACCAGCGAGGCTTACCCTCCGTCCAGCCCGAGGCTCGACGCTTACATATATACCTAAACGTACCTGGTATAATCTATACAAAACACGTGGGAGGGCGGCATGAGCCCTCTAGTGATGCTGCCCTTCATGGTGATACTGCCTGCCGTCACCAATGTGGCTGCGAGTTGGCTGACTGTAAGCCGACGACTAAGCTACTATTACGGGGGACCTATAGCAAATAGGACCTACGTTGCACAAAAAAAACTACTGTATGTATTTACCTATTTTTACTGACAATAAATACTTGGTCCCATTTACTGTGGTCCCGCGTAATACTTAAGCCACCGGGTAGGTATATATTACGGAGTACCACTCCCTGACCCGAAATATAGGGACCGTCAGTATATAATTATTGAATCCAAACGGTCCTTATATTTTGGGTCAGAGTGGTAGTTAGTTACCTGTTAATATTGGTATTACAATAGTTGTTGCCCCTCTCTAGTGCCGGGCCGCCCGCCGTGCAGCAGTGAGGCCTGCGAAATCGCTCCGCAGAGACTGGACTACTATTAACCCAAGGTGGCAGCGTGCGGAGGAATAGTGCCCGTCGCCGCTATACTGCTGGCGTTATCGACGGGCGCATGCCGAGTCTTACGATACAGTATTGAGGGGGCACTACTACTGCGGGGGACCACAGTAAGTAGGACCAAATATTCATAGTAAAAATACGTAAATGCGTGGGTTTTTATGCTTACCATAGGTCCTGTTAACTATGGTTCCCCGTAATGCTTCTGCACGTATTTAATAATACGGGAGAACCTATTATTACGGGGGTCTATAGTTAACAGGACCTATGGCATATATAAAAATCGATATATTTAGGTATTTTTACTAACAATATTTGGTCCTGTTAACTATGGACCCCCGTAATAATAGTAATCAGGACCAAACACGCTTCGTAAAAAATACTGGAAAATATAAGTTTTTGTGTATATGATGGGTTCTGATTACTATGCGCCCCCCCCCCACCCCCGTAAATGCCTGCCTGGTTGGTGAAAACCCGACATGCTCCGTCCCGACATTGTAGGGATGCGAGGGTCTATATATGGTCATATGACTACGGCCATGCATGAGATCGAGTACATCTCTCCTATCGAGTACACCCCCCGCCCGTAGTAGTTGCGTTCGGTGATGTGCGTAGTTCCCCGCGTGTACAATCCATGTACCCGACTGACGCGCTTGCGGCTCAAGGTGTACCGGCGCTATTTACAGGGGAACGTAATAATTATTAACAGAACCAAACGAAACACGGTGTGCGGACATGGGAGAATACCTGGGTTTGGGGTCCGTTGTGGGATATGATTACTATTACGGGGGTCCATAGTTAACGGGACCAAATTTTGTAAGTAAAAATACGTAAATATATGGGTTTTTATGTATACCATAGGTCTTGTTAACTATGACCCCCGTAACACTATTATCTACGGAGGACCATAGTAAACAGGACCTACGGCACACACAAAAACCTACATATTTCGCTATTTTTACCACCAATATTTGGTCCTATTTACTAAGGGCCCCCCGTAATACGATTGGCCCCCCGAAGTATGTACTGCAGTAATACAGAGTATGAGGGGGGAACAACATGGCGCATTACTATTACGGGGGTCCATAGTTAACAGGACCTATGGTCTACATAAAAACCTATATATTTGCCTATTTTTACTAACAAAATTTGGCCCCCTTAACTATGGACCCCCGGAATACTCAGTATCAAATTTGGTGTCTAAGCATAGGCGGGGGGGCGGCACATAGCTTTCGGATCCATCGTGAGTTCTGATTACTATCAGGCATCACTCTGTCCCGAAAGATAATCACCTTTAGGTTCAACAATGAGTGTATAAACGGTTCTTATATAATGGGACAGAGAGTGGTATGTAGCACTATGCCCCCCCCCCGTGAGAGTGTTTTGGATACCGAAAAAACGATCATCGAGTTCGCTATTATACGACGATATCGATAATAAACAAAAACGTAGTCGATACGATGTCGATAGTTCGATTACCTGTAGTATCATTTCATATATATTGATATTTGATATACACCACATCCAAGGCTTCGTTCAATAACTGCACAAGAAACACGGAGGGGGGGGGCGCGGTGGTTCCAGGGGATGTAGGGCAAAACACGTGCGAAAAGCTTTTAAATTAATATTTGTACGATGTACATGAAATATACGCATGTACCTAAAATATGACACATGAAAGGTTCCCCTTGGGAACTATGGTTGACTTTGCAATCTCTGGGGTGTCGCAAGCTGAAAAGGGAGTACATAACACAGCAGGCGTTCGTTCCTCGTACAGCAGTACCAGCTATACACTGATACATAGCCACCGGGCAGGAACCAAGAACACACAAAAAAAAAAAAAAACTCGTGAAAGCCGAAAGCTGAACGAGAAAGAAGAGCGTAGCCACTCTGTCAGAGCAACACCGACCAGCCCAAACGATGATCACCATTACTACTGCTTGCAGTTCGATACACTTCTGCCCGGAAATATACGGACCCTTGCAGACGGAGTGGTATACGACACATCGAAACTTCGACATATTTATTAGGAGGTATTGATTTCGCCCTCAGACGAAGTATCATACCATACCACCTGCTATACTATTAATAATATACTACAGCATGGTAACTGCAATTTGTTCGTGTCTGCTGCCGTACATGTTCTATTCCGACTTGAGATAGAATATCTTCGACACCTGGCATTAGGACATCTCTTATCAGTGATGGCAGACCGGTTTTGATTTCTGAAAATCGAGGTTTCAACATCTTCGCAGGCGTCTTTGACCAGGGAAACGGGCGAATCGGGCACGCTTTTCTTGGAGTCTCACCAGCAGCCATTCTGCGAGAGGCATGCAACGCCGTTTGCCGTTTCTTCAGGATAGCAGTATGAAAATATGTCGATACACTCCAGTTTCCTCTATTCAGTTTCGGACGCGATTTATATGCAAAAGCGGCCATTTTTTCCGCTGAAACGTCGAGATACATATTTGAAAACGCCTTGTTGATTTTTTTGTCCGAAAATGACAACACCGTAAAAACTTGGAACGACTCCTCTGGAGAAAAGAAAAACGAGTCTAGATACCTCTCGCCAACAGACTGCAAGTATTCTGAGAAGAGCGGGCCTGATTCGATCGGACTCCGGGTGTAAAATACACGCGAAAGCACGTGCCAGGTATAAAACATAGTTTCGGGCAAGTGTTTCGGTTTTCAAAAACCCTCCCCCATAAGAGATGGCCCTTTTTACACATCGAAACTTCGTTTACGATATCCGAAAACACCAACCAACCGGTACCGCCTGCTGGGTATATTTTCGTAATAAAACTCAGCCCCCGCCGTATCCAGTACGATGAACATTGCAATTAATTATTTTGTCTACTCTGCTTACTCACTGGCATACCAGTCTGTCGAGGAATACAAACAAGGCGGTTTCAGAATTCGAGAAAATTCAGGCCTTCTAGGACCGCAGTCCCATTTTTGAGACAAACCACTTAGAATTAGAGTGCTTTGTCCCCAGAACTAAACTGCAGCCCTATAGGAGATAACGAAAAGGGGTCGTAGGAGGTAGCACAGGTTTTTATTTTTACCCTTGGTGACCACAGACTCTGAACTTGTATCTCTTCTCTGTTCTAGGATTGAAGAATCGGCACGGACACTGGTTGTGCTGGATGTCGACGGGTAGAACAAAGAACGGTGTTGATGTGAAGAACACGCACACGGGTTTTTATGTTTACCCAGTCATCACGCCGGGATTTTTTGTAAATCGTTTTCACTCTCGTTTTTTTCTTTCCGATCTTTTTTTTTTCCTTCAAATACGACACATACGACCACGGCTATTATACGAGGAGGATAGATCAGAACCATAAAAATTGGTGTGCATCGCAAGAGCAGATCGCTGTTTCTCGTTTTCGCCACGAACCCTTCGGTATCGCTCTGTTGCAGCTGAAAATATTTTTTTGATCTACAGGATTTTTTTTCTTTTTAGAACAGAAGTCATTTCCCCCCCCCTCTGAACTCCCACAACGCCAGCCGCAGACTTTTCTCCAGAATCGATCATGACACCACCCGATGGCGGGGCGAGGCGGGCTTCGAACGCTGCTTGATCTGCTGCTTGCTGCTGACTGTAGGTTTTCGAAAATCAAGATTCATAAAAGAAAAGAAAGAAAAAGAAATCCGAATTTGGTCGATACTCTATTTGCTGCCTTTGCTATATATACCTGTACTTTCGTCGCAAAATACACACGAAGAGCAGAACACGTTTATCACCCTCTCTGGTGCATGCGTGTACGCGAGCTGCACACACCGCGCGTGCATCAAGGGAGCCAGCCGCAGGAACACGAGCGAGCGTCACATGCCCGGACAGGGTCTCTGTTGACCCACTGCAACAAATTCGGGTGGTCGTATAGCGTTTATATTGTAAACATCTCCCAAGTTCCACAACTACGAGTATGTCCACAGCTATTCTACAAGCTGTCAGATTGTTTTACTTCCTTCAAAACCCTTCGCTGTTCGTTCGCGTGATCCGAGTAAAATCCCTCGCAGCTTGCCAAGATATATTTTCGAAAAAACCCCTCCCGATCTCACACAGCTATGACGGGGGATCTTGGTGAATAGGACCGAATATTATTAGTAAAAACAGGTAAATATATAGGTTTTTGTGTGTACCATAGGTCCTATTTACTATAGTCCCCCGTAAGAGCTGTCGTTTTGTTACCGTACTTTTATGAAATGCAACATGACCAAAACTACAAAAGTCAGCTGATTGGCTGGCGGTTTCGCCACCAAACCATACATACATACATACATACTCGTAGGTATTCTTTTTCAATCCGCTGGCAGCGGATTGGCGAAAAGAAAGCTTGCGCTCATCACACTTCGCCGTTTAGAATACGTGTTGTGCGTCGATTTAACCCGTTCGCTGCTCCCGTTCTGCTACTGACTGCTGCAGCTTTAATAACTACTATTAATAATATTAATAGGAGTGTTTGCACTGTGCTTTCGAAGTTGTATTATATCAATGCGCAACCCAAGGGCTTCGATTCATGCTACCATGAATCACCGCAGTCATCTGATTGGCTTGAACTTCTTACGTACGTACAAAACTCACACTCTCTCATTCTTCCGAGAATATTCTGCATTTCCGGTCAACTCACAGGCCTATTAATGTTAATAATAGCAATACCTACCAAACTATCACGATATTTATCAGGACGACATTATTTCTCACGATCGTACTCTAATAATCGTCAGGGTGTCACGAAACAAAAAATAAAAAAATATTTGATGTTCCTCTAAATAAGGGATACGTACACGCTGGTTACACATGCATAGATGAGATAAGGCTATATTTTAGTCACACATAGCAAAAGTTCGCGCGATCGAAGCATAAACATCACACATGACACATCTTGCGAAAATGAGCGTATTATTTACGGGGGACCATAGTAAATAGGACCTACGGCACACACAAAAACTATATATTTACCTATTTTTACTGACAATATTCGGTCCTATTTACTACGGCCCCCCCGTAATAGTGCAGACGAAATGCTCGATCTCCTCAGAGCTCATGTTTTTTCTATTCATATATTTCAACCCTTGTACGAGGAGGACTGCTGCGGTCCCGTGCCCGTTCTGGTGACAAAACCATTACGGGGGACCATAGTAAACAGGACCAAATATTGTTAGTAAAAATACCTAAATATGAAGGTTTTTAACTATGCCATAGGTTAGTAAATAGGACCAAACATTGTCGGTAAAAATACGTAAATATAGAGGGTTTTATCTACACCATAGGTCCTATCAACTATGGACCCCCGTAATACTGCTGCTGTACTTCAATGGCCCCAAAACGGGACCGCACCTGTCCACTGTTGGTGGGGAGAACCCGAGACCTGGCGGACAGGTTAAGACTTGGCATAGATGCGTAGTCGAAGACCTTAGGGAGTTCCGCGCCACCGAAGGGTCAACGGAACTAGCTCCCTTGGTGTTTGGAGTTGAGACCGCACTGTGGCCCACTGCTGCAAAAAAGGCGGGGAAGTGGTACCGGGGGATCCTGGAAGCAGCCGAACGGTTCATGGTGAGGTGGCACGAGGCTGAGGCTGAGCTGAGCAGGCTGCGCCGCGCATCCGCCGTGGGTGGTGTCCAAGGGAATGGGGGGAGGAGGGGCAACAAGAGGAGTAGCAGAAAACCCGACGAAGGGAATGCGGAGAGGGGGGGGAAGAGGAGTAGCAGGGAAACTGCAGTGGACGAAAGTAGGAAGGAGATGGCAGATAGGGTAGCCAGGTACCGGGCAGACTAAGAAGTAGAACATGCCTATACTACTCGTACCACCAACTGGTGCAGCTGGTTCGAACGTGGTCTTCCTTTGTCTTCCTGTTGTTTTAGTTTATTTTTATTTCATTTTATTGTCTTCTTTGAGGTGACCCTATGTGATTTTCATTTCTCTTCCTTTCTCCGATTGATAAGCCTTATTGAAGGAGTCGTGTGGCGTGGGTGGATGACGAGCCTGCTCTGCTTGTTTCGTACTGTCTGACGCCGAGGGGCCGGGCATAGTTGACGAACGCTGGACGATGGTGGCAGACAGGGTAGCAAGGTACCAGGCGGGCCAGCAGGGAGACCCTGGCTGTACTACTCGTACCATAAACTGCTGCCGCTACCTGGAGCATGCCTTGTGCTTTGTTTGGTTTGACTGTTATTTTTACCTTGGTTCTTAGTCTTACTCTGTTGACGACTAGTGGTGTTTTCTTCTTTTTCTTTTTTTTTCCAGCTCGTTCTTTTCAAGTGTCTGCCACGTCCCCTACGTGGGGGTACGATGGTTTGTTGCTATACTGAAGTATATACATATACCAGGTATATTTTAGTTTCTTTTTTGTTTCTTTTCTCTTCCGAATTGTCTTTGTTTTGGTTTTAGTTTTTTCTCTTTGTTTCGTTTTTGTTTCTCTAGGTCATGGAATGTGTATGTCGTGCCTGTCGTACGCAGTATGATGACATGGCATTGCATGGCAACGTAGTATCTCTGTGGCGTAGCTTTGTGACCACAGAACTTGTATCTCTCTAGGTTTGAAGAATCGGCACGGACACTGGTTGTGCTGGATGTCGACGCGTAGAAAGAACGGTTTAATGTGAAGAAAACAACAACAACAACAACAACAACACACAACGCGCGAACTGGACAGAGGATGGAAGGGTGTGGTGATGATGAAAATAGGGTGCTTGGAGCATATGGGCGTGATGTTCGTAATAATAATGGCAGACGACTCCTGTCGTTCGCCACCAATTGCAAGTTAGCTCTCACCAACACGTTTTTCAGCACGCGCAAGGGTGGGATTTCGCATACACACAACGGCACCAGCCCGAGTGACCGTAAGCGGATCGACTACATCCTAACTCGTCAAGCCCATCGACCTGGGGTACAAGATGTTAAAGTCGTCCCACAGCCTCCTGCCCCAGCTAAGGCTGACTCAGACCACAACATCTTTTATGTCAAAGTCCGACTCAGAGGTCACTTTGCGTCCAACAGACAAATACGTAGACAGACAAAACGCCGAGAGTTCGACAGGCGGCATTTTATGTCCGATGGAAAGTGTCGTGAACCAGCAGTCGTGAGGGTCATCTCCACTCTCAACCAGCTTAACCAGCCCCGTAATACGTCTGGCATGGTCGAGTTTTTCACTGCGGCTATTATTGATGCGGTCGAAAAAGAGGTACCACCCCCTCCACGTCGCCACCGCAGACATGGATGGTGTGAGTCTGCCGAAACCTTGGCCGCATTCATATTAACATGGACAGCGAGGGAGGATGCACGGCAATTCGTACGTGCCCACCCCCGGGATAGAACCGCGTGGAAGACACTGAGATCTGCGTGTGCGAACCTGCAGAAGGTGATTGCCGCAGGACTGCATGCGTACTTCGAAGCGTAC
Source organism: Macrocystis pyrifera (assembly GCA_031763025.1). NCBI lineage: Eukaryota > Phaeophyceae > Laminariales > Laminariaceae > Macrocystis > Macrocystis pyrifera. The sequence continues at coordinate 1,670,538 of JASSKH010000008.1, read as the reverse complement.
CTCGCTGAAACCGAACGACTACTAGCGATCAACGACCAGAGAGGCTTTTACAAGCACCTTAAGAGTACGGTAGGATTGGAAGGGACTAAAGCGAGAAGCGAACAGTTCATTAGGGACGAGGATGGCACGCTGTTGCTGGATAAGGTGCGAATTCGTGAACGGTGGGGGAGGTTTTACCACAAACTTTTGAACACGAAATCGCTTAAACTCGATTCCACGATCATCGACCTCTTGCCACCACGACCGCTTAAACTGTCGCTCGGAGATGAACCATCCATGGACGAGATGGCCGAAGCACTTAAGGGGATGTCAAACTGGAAAGCTGTCGGGCCAGATGGTCTCCCGGTCGAACTCCTGAAAATCGACCACCCCGCATTCGCCCAGTGCTTTCACAACATCCTTGTCAATGGTTGGGTAACAGGAGAAGTCCCCCAGCAATGGAAAGACGCGATCATCAAGGTCCTTCACAAAAAGAAGGACCGAACTGATTGCAACAACTACAGAGGGATTTCGCTTGTTGCCCACGCAGGCAAAGTCTTGCTGAAAATCGTCGCGTCGCGCCTCAGCAACTACTGCGAGACCGAGGAATTACTCCCGGAGGAACAGTGCGGCTTCCGCCCCGCACGATCAACGATTGATATGTTGTTCGTCGTGCGCCGGTTGCAAGAGCTTGGAAGACAGAGGAAAATCCCCCTGTACTTGTGCTTCATCGATCTGCAGAAAGCGTACGACTCTGTCGACCGAGAGCTGTTATGGGAAGTACTCACACGTTTTGGCGTACCAACCAAGATGCTGAGAATTATCCGTAATTTCAACGATGGCATGCGGGCTCGCGTGCGTACGGGTGACGGCGAGCACTCGGAATGGTTTGATGTCACGCAGGGGCTGCGGCAAGGTTGTGTGTTGTCACCGTTACTGTTCAACGTATTTTTCGCTGCTGAGTTGCACGTCGTACTAGTACGCTTTAGCCATGACGAAGCCATCGTAAGGGATTTGGTCCAACTTAGTGATGCTGGAGTAGTCGGAACGAAGGAGCAGGAGCCGTTGGCGTGCGTGCGAAGGGCTGTATGGGGCATGTTGTACGCCGATGACGCAGGGATTGTCTCGAAGTCGGCTGAAGGGCTCGCGAAAATGATGACAGTCATCGTGACTGTCTTCGAAGCAGCAGGCCTTACGGTGTCGGAAAAGAAGACAGAGACTATGCTTCTGCAAACGCCAGACCAGAAAACCCTCGCACCACCGCTCGTCCTCGAAGCAGCAGGCCAGAGGTATAAGCAGACGGCCCAGTTCTTGTACCTAGGCGGCGTTATCCACGAAAATGCTGACCTCTCGCTCGAAATCGACCGACGGATCCGTCTCATGCGAGCATGCCTCAAACGGTTCGGCCCGGAGCTGTATGATAGGACGACCGCCCCCCTTAGCCTGAAAGTCCGAATGCTGAAGGCCGAGGTGATTGAGACCCTGCCGTACGGGTGTGTGACGTGGACCCTCATAGCGGAACACTTTGCCAAGCTTCGAACGGCTCACCACCAAGTCCTGTTGCGAGTCATTGGCTTCCAGCGCCGACTTCGTACTGACCATGCCACCCTCTCGTACGCGAAGGCACTCAAGATGACACGTTGCGAGAGCATCGAAACGACCATCCGCAAACGGCGTCTCTTCTTCGCGGGGGGGGTGGCACGGCAAAGCAAGGATCGATTCCCCAGCCGGGTGATGTTCGGGACGGTTGCTGGTGGGGAGAACCCGAGATCTGGCGGACAGGTTAAGACTTGGCATAGATGCGTAGTCGAAGACCTTAGGGAGTTCCGCGCCGCCGAAGGGTCAACGGAACTTGCTCCCTTGGTGTTTGGAGTTGAGACCGCACTGTGGCCCACTGCTGCAAAAAAGGCGGGGAAGTGGTACCGGGGGATCCTGGAAGCAGCCGAACGGTTCATGGTGAGGTGGCACGAGGCTGAGGCTGAGCTGAGCAGGCAGCGCCGCGCATCCGCCGTGGGTGGTGTCCAAGGGAATGGGGGGAGGAGGGGCAACAAGAGGAGTAGCAGAAAACCCGACGAAGGGAATGCGGAGAGGGGGGGGAAGAGGAGTAGAAGGGAAACTGCAGTGGACGAAAGTAGGAAAGAGATGGCAGATAGGGTAGCCAGGTACCGGGCAGACTAAGAAGTAGAACATGCCTATACTACTCGTACCACCAACTGGTGCAGCTGGTTCGAACGTGGTCTTCCTTTGTCTTCCTGTTGTTTTTGTTTATTTTTATTTCATTTTATTGTCTTCTTTGAGGTGACCCTATGTGATTTTCATTTCTCTTCCTTTCTCCGATTGATAAGCCTTATTGAAGGAGTCGTGCGGCGTGAGTGGATGACGAGCCTGCTTTGCTTGTTTCGTACTGTCTGACGCCGAGGGGCCGGGCATAGTTGACGAACGCTGGACGATGGCGGCAGACAGGGTAGCAAGGTACCAGGCGGGCCAGCAGGGAGACCCTGGCTGTGCTACTCGTACTATAAACTGCTGCCGCTACCTGGAGCATGCCTTGTGCTTTGTTTGGTTTGCCTGTTACTTTTCCCTTGGTTCTTAGTCTTACTCTGTTGACGTCTAGTGGTGTTTTCTTCTTTTTCTTTTTTTTCCAGCTCGTTCTTTTCAAGTGTCTGCCACGTCCCCTACGCGGGGGTACGATGGTTTGTTGCTATACTGAAGTATATACATATACCGGGTATATTTTAGTTTCTTTTTTTTTTGGTTCTTTTCTCTTTCGAATTGCCTTTGTTTTTGCTTTTGTTTTTTCTCTTTGTTTCGTTTTTGTTTCTCTAGGTCATGGAATGGGTATGTCGTGCCTGTCGTACGCAGTATGAGGAACATGGCATTGCATTACATACGTGGCAACGTAGTATCTCTGTGGCGTAGCTTTGTGACCACAGAACTTGTATCTCTCTAGGTTTGAAGAATCGGCACGGACACTGGCTGTGCTGGTTGTCGACGCGTAGAACGAACGGTTTAGTGTGAAGAAAACAACAACAACAACAACAACAACAGTTGAACCTAAATTCCGTGGCACGTACGTATGCGACCCATTTTCGCTGTCGTGTTCGCGACATTCCCCGCATGCGAGCAAAGACAGAATAACCCACCAACCTTAGGTGGTTGTTGCCGTTTTTTATGGTTGTAGTCGTATTAATCGTTGTTGATAAATATTGTCATTCAGCTATTAATAGCACAACAGATAGAACACGCACGTAGAAGGCAGATATATAATATATAGACCTTGTGCATAGGTGTCCTTTGTTCCCGGGGATTTTTTCTTCTTTCAGGAATGTTTTCGAGTGATCAACGTTGAAAAGCCCATGCTGCTGCTGCCTGCACGTCGTTGTCGGATGGCAAGCACAACAATAATAAAACACGGAGCCAGATGTACCTCCCCATACTTGATAAAACACGTCTCTACGATTCGTCGCTTCTCCCCCACATGGTCATATACACCGGTAATTATGTCGGGGTAGGAGGGAAATGATCTACTAATATCAATAATTACCGAGTTGCCTCGTACGTGTACGTACATCATAGTGCGGATCGATTAATTTTGACGAAAGAGAGACAACATACGCCACATTTTATACGATGCTTATATACAGGTTTTATTTGAAGTTGAGGCGAGGAACACACTAATTAATATTTAATACTATTATTACGGGGGTCCACAGTTAATAGGTCCTGTGGTATACCTAAAAACCTATATATTTACCTATTTTTATCAACAGTATTTGGTCCCATTTACTATGGTCCTCCGTATTAATTCGTATTAATAGCACCTACCCTGACTGCGTCCTGCACACGAGAACACACAACAAAAGACTGCCACAGCACAGGAGGAGGTCTTGCATGTGTTACATCAATTCCGAGAATAAGCCAAGTTATCGCGGTGGCTCCCAATAGGTAGAGGCTCAACATGGGGGGGAAAAGAGAGGCTTCGGGGCTTCCCAAATGTATTCCTGAAGAAATGCAAATGTAGCATCATCGATGGAAAGCCTATCGTCGACCGCGTACTATACGACACTGGATAAGCTTTTCTATTCGCGCAGTATGTAGTTCTTGAGATCGAATTACAACGCACCAAACAAGGTACGTGGGTGTGCTTTGGGCTTATTTTTTGGGCCTGTTCACAACAATACAGAGCCTCCGTGAAAAGGAGTATTTTACGGGGGTCCACTGTTAATAGGACCTACGGTATATATAAAAACCTATATATTTACCTATTTTTACTAACAAAATTTTGTCCCATTAAATATGGACCCCCGTAGTAGCATACCTGGTACCAATATATACTACTGATACAGCTACTGTAGTAGCATTCTAAACAGCAGCAGCATTATCAATAGATACAGGACACCGCCAACTGTCGCACAAAAACTTGAACAGCAGTCACGGCAATAGCAGTAGCAAGCAGCAGTACAATCCCTACGGCACACAAACCGGTCGCCCCCGCGATCTATTATTAATAATAGTAGCGGTAAATCGTGATACAAGTAAGGTCTTCTGCCCGTGTTCGAATATCATCGAGGGTGTAGTTTTGGGGGTGGGCGGGGTGAGGGGGGCGGGGGGGGGGGGAGGAGACTTTGTCGAAAGCGATTGTTGTTAGCGTGTGTGTAGGCACACGTCGACGCGCGTCGACGAGGGCAAGACAAAATGTTGAGCTCTTCTCCGGATGAAAATGCAAGGCACGTGTACCCTTGGTGGGTTGGTGGGGAGGGGGGAGGAGAGCCTCTCGTTATTTTGAGACAGGGAGGGAGCTGGAGAAGAAAAACGAAGCGAAAAATAGGCATGAAAAAAGAATAAAGGAAAAAACGTGCGTAAGTCGTACATGCCAGCTATGATATGTGCAATCGCCAAAACTATAATTCAAACACGCGGGTCTCTGCCTGCTTGCCCAACTGTCTCACTACTCCCCCCCATCTCTCTCTCTCTCTCTCTCTCGCTTTCTCCCCTCCCCCCCCCCCCCCCCTGCTTCTGTCTATGGTCATACGACTACGGCCATGCCTGAGATTGAGTACATCTCTTCTATCGAGTACACCCCCTCCCCTGCTTCTGTCTCGCTCACTTCTCGAGCTGGTGTATCTCAACGCCGTCTCCTTGATCTTGTTCTCCATTGCCCTCATCGCGTACTCCGGCCCGACCGCGTACCGGAGAGCTCTTGGAGACCTGATGCGGTAGCTCTGCTGACTTGGTCGTCGAAACGTCTGGCACGTTTTCGTCATCGCCACACAGTAGCAGCAGCAGCAGCAGCAGCAGCAGCAGCAGCAGCAGCAGCAGCAGCAGCAGCAGCAGCAGCAGCAGCAGCAGCAGCAGCAGAAGTAGGAAGAGGAGGAGCAGGAGCAGGAGCAGAAGGAGCAGCAGGAGCAGCAGCGGGAGCAAGCGGTCGTGTGGGGTTGAGGGGTGAGGATACTTGTCAAACTTCGTTTTTTGTCTTTTTCTCGTTTTCGTTGCTGCTGGAAAATTTCGGTCAAAAAGGTTGTTGTTGGAAAGTTTGGGTCGAAAAACCTAAAACGTACTGTGCTTTTCATATATCAAGAGCAGAAGAGGCCAACCACATGTACGATAGTGATATTCACCAACACAGAACAAACACGTACGAAGTTGTACTGCTTCACGTAAAGATCTGCTGCAACAGTTACAGGGAGTATTTAAAAATTCCAGTGTCTTGGTGTCGCCCGTCACCTGTGAACCGCTGTAAACCAGCTTTCGATTTGCTGTTTCAGTGCGCGAAATGGTACTGGTCGAAATCAATTGGAAATCGAACCTGCCGCAAGGTATTATCGTCTCGTCGACCCTGGTGGCATCCAGGGGAGTCTCTGGCCAGTAGTCAATCGGGAGGGAAAT